>ML787153.1:252570-283882 GCA_009831015.1 Picea engelmannii
CAACATTCCACCATTCCTTGGTCTGCACCTAGTGTTCAATGTGGACCGCCTTCGACCCTACTTTCCACCTCTACTAGACACATCCGACATGGCAGAACAACTCACACCAACAGAGTTAAATCCAGACTGCATGGAACAAGCCATAACTGATCAGATCTTGGATACACAGATCAAGCACACCTGAAAATAAAGGATACCGCTATATCAAGTCGTCAAAGCAGACCAACTCCTTCACCAAGGCAAGTGGCTCACCAGGGCCCAAGTTCAGCAGAAGTTTTCTCATCTCATGGAGGAACTCAACGCAATGGGGACCATTGCTTCCTAAGGGGGGATGAATGATCCAGGTGGATATTGGTGGCCACCCACCTATTCCACCTGGACCCCCACCATTGTTTCTTTCAGTTTTTCAGTTTCCGCACGGTTTACTATTTTTAGCAGTTTTTCGGGTCCTAAATTTCCGGAGCCATTTTGAGGCCTTAAACGACGTTTTTTGGGAAAACGGGGAGAAACATGGAAGATAAATCGATGTTTCTCACCCAAAAGTTGTAGCCCTCAAACAGATCTTTCGAACGAGGTATGGAACGCATCAAACGAAGATCGTATGTCAAAGTTACGTCCCTGGGAAGTTGATGTACCAACTTACCCAAACAGGGCCCATAGTCTTGGTGTTTCATCTCCTAGGGTTAGGTCTTTGGATGTTTAGGGTTTTCCATTGTTTCTCAATAATAATAGGCCTTCGAGCCTCATTGTAACACAGTTTAGAGTCCAGTAGCCACCACATATCTTCTCAGAGAAAAGCTACCATCGCCCTAGCTAGTTTATTTCCATTCTGTCTGTAAGCATATTTCAGTCATTTGTTATTAATGAAATGAAGTCTTATTTCCATTGCATCTCTGTGTTTATGTGTATTTCTGTATTTCATTGTGTTCCTACATAAATCCGGATCAACTCATCATTCATAGCACGTGGCGCTCATTAGTCATGACACATGGCACTCATTCCAGGCCATTTGGTTGTGTCATTCACCCATTTCCATGTAACACATGTCACCTTTCTTTCCATGACACATCAACATCCATGACATCATATGACATCAGGCCACCACACCACTCTGGGCCCGTACCACTACAGGAGATTTCCAAGCATGACATTCATAAACTCCTGAAGCCCGAACACTCGAAGTGAATCTGGACCGTTCATCAACAAGGACACATGGAGGCAGATCATTCACTTCGGCGATTTTCCTCCGGGAGAATTCCAAGAACAACATTCGAAACTCCCGAAACCCGAACTTCCGAAGTGAATCTGGACCGTTGATCTCAAATCAACAAGAACCGTTGATCCTTGCAGCATATAAATATCACTTGGATCGCAGATTGTAATCAAATTGATGGCCACAATTCATTGCGGGGACGTAAACTGCCCAGACGTTAATTTTCTAGAGTGGTCTTGCAATTGGAACCATGGTATTGTTGGAAGGGTACGTGGCAGCTTATGGGGGATTGCGGGCCCAAAGGCGGTGTGGAGCCAAACCACCTTCGACAACTTCCGCAATCACATCTTGACCATCCATTGACGAGGACATGCGACGACAGATCCCCCACTTCGGATATACGCCACTTCGGAGGATTTCCCGAGTAAAGAGATGAAAATTCCCGAAGCTCGAACTTCCGAAGTGAATCTGGACCGTCCAGAGCCAAAGGCCACGTGGAGGCAGATCTCTCACTTCTGAAATACGTCACTCTAGAGGAGGGTAAGAACTATGCATTGAAATTTCCGAAGCCTGAACTCCCAAAGTGATCGCGGACCGTTGATCTCAAATCAACCAGCATTGTCGATCTGTGCAGCAGGTAAGGAAGGAATATTACCCAGATCACAGATTGTAATCAGATTGACGACCACACTACATTGCGGGGACGTAAACTGCTTGAGCGTTAATTTTCCAAAGCGGTCCCGCAATTGGAACCATGGTATTGTTGGAAGGGTACATGGAAGCTTGTGGGGTATTGCGGCCCCAAAGGCGGTGTGGACCCAAACCACCCTCGACAACTTCTGCAATCATGTGCTTATATGACACCACGTCACTGCGTTACCTCCACATTACCGCATCACCTCCACGTCACCTCGTCACTCCACTCACACTCCCACTACCGCTCAACTTTAGCCACTTCTCCGCCTAACTCTCGCGTCGATCACCTCGGCAACATCCCTTTTCCCCAGATCAACGGTTCTTATCTCATCCCAGACCCCCTGACATTTCTACCTTTAATGATGGGGGGGGATCTGGGAAAAGTGGTTTTCCCCACAGCAGGCCCTATCTAATGTGGCGGCTCCTTAGGATTTCGGACCCCCACCCTCTCTAATCTGCTTACCGCCTACCTCCCCCTCCAGGATCCTGTTGGATTGCCTCTCAATACCGCCCATCTCACCGCACACCATTTGTCCTCCACTCATGCTTGTCACCTCCACTCCCCTCCACTTCATCTACATCCACATCATCCACCTTCACGCGTCTTGTCTTCCTATTGGATGCCCGCCTCCACGTCGTCTTGTTCACAACCAATTCATCACAGTGAAAGTGAGGAGAAGGGTCAGTTACAGTCAAGATGAAGTGTGCTTAGCTTCTGAAATCTCAGGCACAGACAGAGAGTTAAGTCTCAGTCACAAGTCGACGCATATTGGTTCCAAAATACTTCAGTAGAATCTATCTTCCTCAAGAAAAAATCTTCTCATGCAACCAATTTTCTCTAGTGGCCTTCAACAACTCATAGGCATGCCATTACTCAACACAGAGCTCTGCTCTGTCACTCTGAGGCCAATTTTCTATCGAGTCAGTTCCTCCAGTGCATGCATCATTTATGTCTCAGAGACAGTAGTAGTTATTAATTGATTAATTCCAACATTTTCTTAGGTTAGATACAAGAGTGGTCTTCTGTGTGTGATTAGAACCACTCTTGCTGATTACGCCCAATATCATAGTCAAGTTAATAATTTGTTTTACAAACAGTTACCTAAAATTAGGTCTCAGTCCCCTAAGGACGAGAACCTCTGCAACTCTGTTAAATAGGGGGTCTTTGAATGTTTTCAAGGTTGATGGTTTTTGCAAAGACCCCCATTTTTGAATTGTAAAGAAATATTATAGAGCTACCTTGATTGAGAAGTCCTGCTTAGGACTCGAGACAAAGTTTTTCTGTTTTTCATCAAAGGCGTGTGTGATTGGATCTTAAGAAGAATTATTTCTGATTTTATCTCATGAATGGATGTTGTAATGAGTGAGAGCTTATGAATCTGTTGATAAGTTATCTAATTTGATATTTTCATAGTTCTTGTCTTTAATGATGAAAAATAAATCGCTGTGTTAATATGTGATTGATGATTAAAGTTAAGGAAACTATTTTTCTTGCCATCTTTCATTACATGTATGTTTTCTCCTGATAATCGTATCTCAGTCAATAATTGGAACACCAAGAGCTTAATGTATTAGTACTAGGCTTGTTGTAGTTGTAAGAATCATTGTCTGCATGCTTGAGCATAAGGGTTATCCCGAGCTCAACCTTCTTCAGTGTCTAAGTCCTTTTCCCTTTGTTACCCAATTGGTTTATACCAACATTTATCTTGTATCGGTCCCACCTATAAGAGAAAATACAAAAAGAGAACGTTCGAACTGAAGGAGGAGTTTTTTTCGCAAGAAGACATCCTGTCAATCACTACGTAAAGCCCATCGATTAGTTGGTCGGATCACAAGATCTGGAGAACCATTCCACCATTAAACACTTCAAAGACTAATTGGGCCTCGGTGGCAGGTTTGGTTCCTGCTGTTGAGTTAAAGGGATCTAGGACCCCTCAACACACCGTTCCTTCTCCAACTTTCTGATCCCAAGCAGTGACCTCAAAGCTCAGTTCGAATACCAATCAATATAAAACAATGGACTTGGCCTCAAGCCTCAGAAGCATGCCTTTGACCTCTAGTTTCTAAAGCTCCTATTGTTCTAGAGTAGTGGCAACGAAGGTCTTTTCCATCCAATAATTTTTTTTTCTCTATAAACCTTCATGTCCCGTGAGTGAGAGAATCCTGTGTCCACCACCCAGCTCTGCAATTCATCTTTAATGGTTTGTTTGGAGTCTAGACTCCTTTTCTTTCTAACAGTCCCCATCAGTTCCTTGACCGCCTCCCAAGTGTTGCCAGGAGTCTCTTCATAGTACCTCTTTTGAGCTAACAAAGAACTCCTCTCCATCCATATTCCCCTAGGCTCAATTTTCTCTTTGCCTTTAACCTTTGTCATGGATCTGGTTTTCCTTCCATACCTCGGCTTAGCTAAATTAGGCTTCTCAAAGCTAGTTGAGTGTCCCTCACTAATGTCCGAGTCCATCACTTGTTGTAATTGACACTCAACTGCTTCCAAATTCCACATGGCACAGACCCCAACCAACTTCTATAAATGCCCTGAAACTACCTCCGCACCACATATCTTACTTGGCTTTATGTTTTCACTCACTCTCACTTTCCCGTCAATGCCCACACTTGTTCCAAGAGTTACAACCTCTCCCCCAATCCCACCAATTGCTTCAGAAGATGGGTCAACTTTGTCACATAAATGCAATTGGGCTCTCAATAGGAAGACAACTATTCAGAAAGGAGCACTACTCACCTCACGACTATGAGAAATGCCACCCCTGGAATAGACCCAAAAACTATAGACAATTAAGAAAACCAACATAAAAGCAATAACCAAAATTGCAACAAACTTACTCAATCATTGCTTTTGCAGAGGAACAAACAGAAAACTCGCATAGGCCTCAATTTCATCAATAGCTCACTCCTTACAACTTCAAATGCAACCTTGAGCCATAATCGCTCCCTAGTATGGTATGATCAATATAAATGTGATGGTACGCTTCTCTTCTCCCATCTCCATACCTTCCATCCGTTGTTTCCACGATCAACCAACTCAGAGTGATGGGACGCACCTTACTTCCCGCATGTTATTACTATCACGTAAACGCCGAAGGCCCTACATCTCCCAAGTGGGTGGTAGGGCTGTCGCTTCACCTCCGGATCCAATACGTAATACATATATTTGAGGACTTCATTTACATTAAATGATCACCATTATAATCACTTCAAATGGTTCTCACATCTTCCATTACACTTTCACCCGAAATAATTTAATATATAATTAAATATTAACTTTAAAATTAAATTATTATTATTAGTAAAAGAATAACTTCGCATCTATTCAAAACAATACAATTATATAATTGAGATAAATTTAAATGACATTGTTTAAACTAGATTTTTTGAACTTTTTTATTGGGAATCTGGTAAAATAGATCCTGGTGAAATCACCATTTTATGTTATTTAAATTACATTTTTGAATGCATAAATAAATTCAACACCCCAAAAAACTTCTTAACAATTTTTGACATATTTTAGGTAAAAATTTATCATCTAAAAATATGTCCAAAAAACCTAAAAAAAAATCAAACCTTTACACTACTCAAATCTAAACTCATAAATCATAATTCCCCTATCTTCCTCGTCACACCCTAAACATGAATTGGATTCATAATTTTACAGCGCATACCAGCCCCCCACACATGAAAAAGGTTAATTAAAAGATTAACAACAAAAGCATGAAGCTGATTCATTATTTTAGAACGCACAGCACCTGCCACACGCGAAGAGTGTGAGCGAGGGGAGTTTCAAGCAGTCTTGCCCAACGAACGCACAACTACCATTCACAACATCCTCATTATCATACTTTCTCATATTCTCAGTTTCTCGATTATGCTCATCTCTTTCCTATAAACAGCGATCTCGTTCTGCATTTAGTTTGTCCAAAGAAAATAAGTGAGCAATGAGTTTGAATCTGAATGCGGAACCGAGCCAGAACGAGAGTACCATGAGCATGAACAGCAGCAGCCTGAGTGTGGGTGTCACAGCAATAGGCGTATTGGTGTCATGGCTGTGGATGTACAGATGGCGTCAGAGGAACAAAGTAGGACCCAAGACATGGCCATTTTTAGGTGCAGCAGCCGAGCAGCTCCTCAACTATGATCACATGCACGACTGGATCCTCTCATACCTCTCTAAATCCCAAACTATCAGCGTTCCAATGCCGTTCGGCCATTACACTTACACAGTAAACCCAACCAATGTCGAATACGTTCTGAAGACAAATTTTTCCAACTATCCCAAGGTAGGTAATGGCAATTAAGTCTAAAGGCGTACACACCTATTGATAATGGACATATTTAATAGGTTTTTAGTGTTTTATTAGTTTTGGATGGACAAGATTAAATATTGTTGAAATATTCTTAATCGTCCCAATAAATCAATGGTTGTAATTTGAACCAATAACTTTCTCACTATTATCACTATTATAATTCATCAGTTTATATGTTTATTTTTTTACTTTTACTTGATTATATTTAAAATTTACTATGGTAGTGGCTGATTGCCACTCTGAACATTTCATTTTCTAGGCCAACCTAAACCTTTAAGCATTCACCAACTACAAATTTACTCGTATCAATTCAGTTGAAACGATGCAAATAACAGTACCATGAAATAGTATTTTGAAGTAAAACTCTGATTTGTTGATATGATAATATGGCTGTTGTGGTAAAGGGCGAATCCTACAGGTATTACATGGAAGTGCTTTTGGGTGATGGGATTTTCAATGCAGATGGAGAAATGTGGAAGAAACAACGTAAGACTGCCAGCTTTGAGTTCGCTTCAAAAAACTTGAGGGATTTTAGCACAGTGGTTTTCCGAGAATACTCTCTCAAACTCGCTCATATTCTCTCACGTATTTCACTCTATCAGCAGTCCCTGGACATGCAGGTAATTTGGATACTGTCTTTTWTATAAAGGGCATTTTGTATGTGTAGGGTTTAATACAAAGGACATTTTGTATGTGTAGGGTTTTCAAGGGTTCGATTGAATTTTTTTTTTWTTTTTAAATGTAAACGGTGTAAATTCAATTTTAGAYGGGGTAGAGTTATTGTATAAGTTTAAGGGATCTGTTTGATCTTTCTGAATTGATTTTAAAACTATAAAGGGTTTAAGGTCACCTATGTTASGTCATCCARATTAATTTTAATATATCTTCACAAAATATACATTTAGTGATCGATGATTTGCACTGTGCAGGATTTGTTTATGAGAATGACGCTAGACTCTATTTGTAAAGTTGGGTTTGGAGTGGAGATTGGCACACTGTCTCTGCAGCTCCCGGAGAATCCATTTGCCAGAGCTTTTGATACTGCCAACATTGTGGTGACGTTGCGGTTCATYGACCCTCTGTGGCGGGTCAAGCGTTTTCTTCGCATTGGATCCGAGGCATTGTTAAATCAAAGCATACAGGCAGTCGATAACTTCACGTATTCTGTCATTCGCAAAAGAAAAGCCGAGATTGAACAAGCAAAGGCCAATGGAAACCGTGCTCAGGTTAAACAAATTCATTTTTCCCACTGTAATTGCATTTCTATTGTGTTTTTACCCATTTTATTCAGATCATTAAGACTTCAAATGCAAAAAACTTTACTTAAAAGACTCCCAACCAAAATTGAATTTATCACTGAACCTATGGATGCTAACTGTTCCGGAGTTTGATAGGGTAATGGTAAATGGTAATAGTATCGTTGAAGTAGTAAATGCTACACTGACCCAATAGTTTGTAATCGTGTCTCAATTGTAGTATTGATGAAGTAGTAATAATATTGACGCAGATAAAAGCAGACATACTGTCCAGATTCATAGAGTTAGGCGATGATCCAGAAAGTAAATTGACAGACAAAAATCTGAGAGACATAGTTCTCAATTTTGTGATCGCGGGTCGCGATACAACTGCTGCTACACTCTCCTGGTTTATGTACATGATGATTATGCATCCACAAGTAGCTCAAAAGCTGCACGACGAATTATGCGATTTTGAAGCAGAGAGAGCGCGAGAAGAGGGTGTTGCCCTAATCCAACCTCACCCTGAAGATATCCACGCCTTTAACGAACGTATCGCTCAATTTTCTAATATGCTCAACTATGACTCTTTGGGAAGGCTGCCTTACCTGTATGCTGCAATCACAGAGACTCTGCGTTTATATCCTGCTGTTCCCCAGGTATACATATACATATAATATATTTTTATCCATCTGATCCCAATACTTATCATGTTTATGACAGAGAGAAATTTATGACTGTAGGATCCAAAGGGCATTTTAGAGGATGATGTTCTTCCCGATGGGACGATTTTGAAAAGAGGAGGAATGGTAACATACGTTCCCTACTCTATGGGACGTATGGAATCCATTTGGGGTTCCGATGCATGTGAGTTCAAACCTCAAAGATGGTTCAAAGACGGAGCACTCCAGCATGTTTCTCCGTTCAAGTTCACGGCCTTTCAGGTACATTAGTGTAAGATTCATCTTCTCATCAGTTATTGTTCTTGTCCCGTTCAAGTTCACGGCTATTCAGGTACATTAGTGGAGATTCTTCTCTTTCACAACATGTTATGTTTTTCCCATTCTTAAATTTAACAATTTCTCATTTAGTTTGTGTATTTTGGAGATTTTATTGTGTCTCAGGTTTTGAAATGTTCACCTTTTTGACTGGACATTCCATTCATTTTCAAGAACATATTAATTATAAGAATTGATAGAGTGTCTATTAGAAAATTTCAACATTTAGAAAACTCACAGACAATGAAATCTCCAAAAAATACACTCTATGACCAACCTTGAAAACCTACCCACTCAAACTTCTCTTATCTATAAGTACACTTAAATCTAATTAACTAAATATCACTTCTTTTCTGTACTACTCTGTACATAATAATTGATGGAGTGTTGACTGGAAACGTCTAACATTTAGAAAACTCACAGAAAATGAAATCTCCAGAAAATGCCTATGACCAATTGTGAAAACCTACCCACTCAAACTTCTCTTATCTATAAATACACTTAAATCTAATTAACTAAATATCACTTCTTCTCTGTACTACTCTGTACATAATAATTGATGGAGTGTTGACTGGAAACTTCCAACATTTAGAAAACTCACAGAAAATGAAATCTCCAGAAAATTCACATCCTATGACCAACTGTGAAAACCTACCCACTCAAACTTCTCTGAGTACACTTAAATCTAATTAACTAAATTTCACTTCTTCTCTTTACATAATAATTGATGGAGTGTCTACTGGAAACGTCTAACATTTAGAAAACTCACAGACGATAAAATCTCCAGAAAATACACGCCCTATGACCAACTGTGAAAACCTATACACTCAAACTTCTCTTATCTATCTATGAGTACACTTAAATCTAATTAACTAAATTTCACTTCTTCTCTGTACATAATAATTGATGGAATGTTGACTGAAAAAGTCCAACATTTAGAAAATTCACAGAAAATGAAATCTCCAAAAAATGTACTCCCTTAAACTGTGAAAACCTACCCACTCAAACTTCTCTTATCTACACTTAAATCTATAACTAAATTTCACTTCTTCTCTGTACATAATAAACTTCATTGGTTAAATTCCAATTAATTCATCATCTTCTCAATTTAGTTCTTATCTATGAGTACAGTTAGATCTAATTAACTAAATTTCACTTCTTCTCTGTACTTCTCTGTACATAATAAAGATGGTTAAATCCCAATTAATTCATCATCTTCTCAATTTAGTTCTGAGAATGAAATCGAGCCTGACGAGTGTTTATATGTGTTATACTTGCAGGCAGGTCCACGGATATGTTTGGGTAAAGACTCTGCCTACCTGCAGATGAAGATGACGGCAGCCATTCTGTGCAGATTTTTCGAATTCCATTTGGTTCCTGAGCATCCCGTCAAGTATAGAATGATGACTATTCTTTCTATGGCTCATGGCTTGAAAGTCACCATTTCCAGACGCATCTGATCTTCAAATTGCATAGCAATAAGAGCAGACATTCATTATTTGCGAACAGAGCAGCACAACATGGCACGATCATCTTCCACACATTATGAATCATTGTCCATCTTATTTTGCTTTTTGGTTTTCGGGGCTAATCCTCCGACGTCCTTACAGTATGCGATATTATACTAATATTAAGAAAAATAGCGTTTCTCTAATTATGATTGTTATTAATACAAATACATTATAGTGAGAAATCCCATGATCATCCATATCTCATGGACAACCATCTTGCAACGATACTATTCTTTATAACCATCTTTGCTAGCACAAACATGATATATAATATACTATTTTAAATTCGGATTAAAATGTTCTATGTATCTTTTTTTACATTGAATCATTTGTATTAATGAAAGGGAAAAAATTATTTTTTAAAGTGATTAAGTGGTCAATAACATATAAAATATATATATATATATATATATATATATATATATATATATATTTTATTCTAAATTTTATATCAATAGATTTGGGTATTCTAAAACATACTATTATTCAGAGTTTTTTGAGTTATATGTTTTCAATCATGTTAATTTAAAATTTAGTTAAAAATTGATCATGTTTGTCTAAAATTTAGTTAAAAATTATAAAAAAAGAATTGATATAGCACAATTTAGGTATAATAGGGTTTTAAGGATAATAAATTCATTTATACATTAAAAATGTAATTTCATAAATAAAAAATTAAAATTTAACCAAAATTATATAGCCTTAGAATGTATCTTAATGGAGACAGTTCATGATAGGCTCCATAGACTCTTTTCTACTTGCACCACAACCAAGAGCATACTCACAACCAAGAGCATACTCTTATGTCATAATCAAGCCCCGTTCCTTGTTTTGTTTAATGAAATCATGATTTGCTTCCAACCTCATGAATGCCACACATTTAACATGAAAAATAAGTCCATATGGCATTTCCAACTAGTCAACATGCATCTCATCATAGGTCTAATTTTAGGTATGGTATCATCTATGAGTTCTCACAATTGACTTAGTCAATGTACTCAACAATTGACTTAGTTAATGTACGCATGATTTCTAGCGATCTAAATTAGCACCAATATCAGTAACAATCAATAGGTTTAAATTAGCATCAATATCACTAACAATCGATCGGTTTTCATACGGAGTGTTTGTTAAAAATGGTCAACACTCGTACAATTGTGAAGTAAACAAAGTTATTCATTGAAATTTTTATTTACTTATAAGATTCCAATAAACCTTAATATCATCCTACCTTATAATTTTTTTTTGTTGATTTTTCCATGAGCAAGGTTTAAGGTTTAAGCATGAAGTTCATTTCATTTTAGCATTTTATTTAAACCATAAATAATTTGTTGCACTAGTTAAGATCATAAGAAGAAACACCATGCACAAGTACACAAAAAGTATCTTTGGGAACCCTTCTCAACAAGGGAAGAAAACCCAACCAATCATTTGCTATATTCTTCAAGAGAAAGACCTCCACCACCATAAACACCTAGCACACAAAAGGGTGCTCACAAACCCTAGAAACCTAGCACCCACGAGAGGTGCACACTTTTCCCAAGAAGAGGTGTTTGCTGAAATTTCCAAACTCGCACTTAAGATATGATTCCTCAATGAGGAATTTACCTTTACTTATATTAGACTTAACCTGTCAACAAAAGTGTCTATTGGCACAACATGACCGACCTCACTAACTCACAATATAATTAATAATTACCAGATTAATTATGTTTTACATTAAGGTGTGGTCGACATGTACTATTTACATTACAATTAGGGTTACAGGTAAGTTTGACTCTTGAACAATATAGCAAGGGATCTCATACAACCACTAGGGGAAAATCCATAAGGATGTCCATATCTCTATCTCACTGCGTCTCACAGGAGAACCACACTCACTAGTGCTCCGTCACTAGGACCACGTTCAATTGTGCTCATCCACAGACACCTCCAACTCAACAAATCTTCTCTCCCATTGCATTACACAGGAGAGTCATCTGGAGTTCATCATCTCAACTCTTTTCTTAGAGGAGGCTAATACATCGTTTTCATCTCTGTCTCATAAAGATGCACCCAACTCATGAGAATTGACACGTTCACCTGTGATCAGCCACATGCACGTCTAACTCAGCAGATCTTCTTTCTCACTGCATTACACATGAGAATCATCTAGATTTCTTCACAACTCTCTGTAAGGAGGAGGCCAAAACAACGTTTCAGTTCTGTCTCAGATAGGAACCACACACCCAACTCATGGGATTTCTCTCAGGTTGACTCAATCAGTCTATGTCCCGGAGGATGTCTCACAGAACTGTAATCATCAACACTCCCTCTCAGCGAGGGAGGCATTCTCCATCAGGCCAAGTCTCGCACATAAGTACTTTAACTTTGTCTTGGTTGTAGTCATCAACACTCCCTCTCAACTAGAGAGTTATTCTTCACCAAGTCAGTTTGGTGAAGATGTCTGCAATCTACTCATGTGTAGGAAGGTACTGCACGTGTATTGATTTCCTCTTCATCATGTCTTTGAACGTATTATTTTATCTCAATCTGTTTCGATCTATCATGAAACACAAGGTTCTTAGAGGGCTTCACACAGCTCTGGTTATCACAAGTAATAATAGGATCCATGTCATGATCAAATAAATCTGTCAGAAGCCACACTGCTTCGCAGACTGTCATACTCAATGCTATATACTCTACTTCTACGGTACTCAAGGTCACAGAGATTTGTTTCCTACTGCACCAGGAAACCATGGCCAACTTCAAGGTAAAACAACAAACGAATGTGCTCTTCCGATCCATTGTATTCTTTGCTCAATCTGTATCGGCATATCCCTGCAAAACTCAAGTTCACATCGGAGGCATATCTTAGGCCATATCCAATTATGCCTTGTATATATCTCAATACATTCTTTACTGTTATCCAATGAGTCTGTCTTGGCAGACTCATGGATTGAGTAAGCACATTTGCTGCATATCATATATTAGGTCTGGTTTTAACCAGATACATCAATGATCCAATCAGTTGTCGGTACACATGTGGATCAATCTTGTATGAATCATCATCATTTATTTATTTATTATTATTATTATTATCATTTTTTCAAATCCATCACTATCAGTGTAGACATGGATTTGTATTTTGTCATACCGAACTTCTTTAATATCCACTGTATATTTTCCTTGACTCAGGAAAATCTCATAAGTCCTCTGTCATGCTTCTTGTCCCAAGAAGTAGTGCATCATACCTAGATCCTTCATCTCAAAATTAGAAGTTGAGGCTTGCTTATATCCGACACATGGCTTACTAAATAAGTCATCAAAATCAGGTTCTCGTCATCAATGTAGTAATATAGGTTTGGATTAGCAACACTTTTGTTGAAACCCAAAATCATCAAGAATCCATCTATCTAATGTAGTTTACAACTCATGGATGGTAGTACAGATGGAAGTGCATCAGTCTATTATAACAATATGCCTCATCATAGTTCACTCCCCCTGCTTGTGAGAATCCTCTGGCCACAGATCTCGGTTTGTATTTCTTGACACTTCCATCTACTGTATGCTTGATTTTTATAGATCCATTTGGAATTCACCATAGATTTCTCTTCTAGTCTCAGAACAATGTCTCATACATCATTCTTTAAGATATACTGATATTATTCTGTTATGGCATTTTCCCATACCTATTCACCTATCGCTTCTCCATGACATGGAGTCTCAGAATCAATGGAGTGGCTCATGGCTGAAGGGTAACTTGAAAAACTCTTTTTATTTCTCAAGATGTCCCTTGAGGGACTTGTATGTTCCTCTTCCTTCTGCATAGTTTTGTCGACCCTAGGTAGGCCTTTTTATGCCCTACTTCAATATCTCTGGGCATATCAACTGGAGTAGCTGAATCGACTGACATACTTTTTGTCTCCCTCTGAACTGCTGAAGGGGAAGAAGGTATTATATCTTCCTTCTTTTCATTTTGTTTTGACTCTCTCTGAGTCAAGTAACTCTGTCTGAAGTTTGAAGGATGGAAGTCTTATTTTATTTTCTTGCTAGATCTTTTATGTCTTCTTGACCAACATAATAATCAATCAATAAGGTTTGGACTCCATACCCGGGATAATGGTCCAAGTCATGAGGGCTCCCACACTGGAGATAATACCCTTCACTTATTAAGAATGCAATCAATTTTAAAATTAATGATCAAACAATTTACCTGGATTTGTAGTCATGTTCAATTCCGTGTTTGGTTTAGAGGAAGTAATTCTCCTCTCTCTTATATCCATTCTTTTGGGGTGGGTTTGGATCAATGTTAACGGTGGAAGCATATTCTCTTCCTTTCTTCCTAGTTGGACAATTTCTTGCATAATGCCCATATTTGTCACATCTGAAGCACCGAATCTCTGAAACATCTTTGTTACACATCAAAATCACTCATTGCAATGATGTTTAGTGTCGTCATTATAAATATTGCAAGTGTCGCATATTGGTCGTAAGTGTCGCAAACATCACACTGTTATCATTTTTATGTCGTCTCTCTAATGACATCATAAAGACACTTAAGACACCTCAAAAGACTAGTCTTGAAGAAGAGAAATCAATTGACAAGGAGTACAAGCCTTTTGCCACTGAAAAAGCCACTCAAAAGTCAAATTTGGAAGGGAGCGTTCCCCTACATACTCTCAGGGAGCGCTGGCGCTCTGTACCCTCTTCTAGGGGAGTGTTCTAGCGCTCTGTGTCCCTTTTGAGGGAGCGCTGGCCTTTTTTGGGTGAAATTTGGTTTGTTGGAGGAAATCAAGGAAGCATCCCCTCAATATTTGAAGGTGGTTGAATTCGAATCTGAGGTCAAGGCATGATCTTAGGGGATATCCACAACTAAAGGAGAGGAATCCTCAACTTATCCCAAATATCTCTCAAGTGGTTAGGTCTCTCCAAGCCTATATAAGCATGCCTCTTCATGGTGAAAGGATAGATGGAAATTGAAAATTGTACCTCACTTGTGATCTCATAAGAAGGTATAAGAGGGACAATTTAGAGGCATCAAACTTATGATCTCATGAGGGAGATGAAAAATTAAGCATCAACATTCTGTGTGGATTATTTGAGCAAGGGTTTGGACAAAGGGAGCTTGGTGAAGTTGCTGCACCTTCATCAAAGGATTGTAAGTACTCTTCATTTGTTCTCATTAATATATATACATGCTTGGCCTGCTTCTTTCAAGTTTATGTTTGTTCCACATGAACTTGTCTTCAACAGATAGATCTATATTTGGGCTAATCTCAGTAGAATAGGAAGCTCGTTGTATCTTTGTTTGTTCTACACGACCTATCGAGGAGCTTGGGATTGAAGCTCAACTTGGACTTTGCGAGGACAAATGCCATTTAAAAAAGGTACACTTTTCTTCTTCCTCTTCATTCATTAGCTTAATTAGATCTAAAAGGATGTCAATGAACAATGATAGCACCTTTTCTGTCTTGGTTTTAGGGGTCTAGATACCAAGAGGGAATCCGCTTGTCCGCAGAAGGATTCACCTGTAACAGAAATTGGCAACTCCACTGGGGAGGAGCTCTGATTTTTGTTTCCTTTCCTAGGTCTTGTCTTGGATTTTGCTCATCATTTGACCTTCTCCATATTGTCTCTTTGATTCTTAGATCTGATTGATTATCTCTTGATTTCATCATATTCAATTTGATTGACTGAGTTTTCTTGATTTTTTGAGTTTCTGGGCATTTTTCTGAATTTTTGAAGCCTAGCGCTCCCCTGCCCTTACTATCAGAGCGTTAACACTCCCTATTGGTCTTACAAAGAGCGTTGGAACGCTCTGGTGCCCTTTACACCAGAGTGCTACCCCTTTTCTGTGGAAAAATCTTCTAGCTTTTCAATCTCTGAGTTCATTTCTTTCTTTTGGCATTTGCTCAGGAGTCTTGTAACCTCAGTACATCTTTCTCATTGGCCTTCAACACCTGCTTTCTGAGAATTCATCCTCTTTTGTTTGGATTTTTTGACATTTGTCCTTACTTTGCAATAACTCTTTGTCCTTGACGATTTGGAGTCAATTTGGCGTTTTATTCTCGTTTATCTGAGTGAGTGAAAACTTTGTAAGGAGTTTCAAAGGTATTTTGTACCATTCCTTCTGATCTTTGAGGTCATCTTGTCCAAACCCTTTTTCCTTCTTTTTGAGTTTTTGGTTTTCTTTTTCTTGTTTGATCACAACAAGGGTGTCTTTTTGTTTATGTGAAGTTTGCTTAAATCTCACAGCTCTTGAAGTCTTATTAACATAGGAAGCTTTACATCCACTGATTATTAGTCACATATAAACATTTTAGCATTGTACTGGATTCCTTATTGAGGACTATTACATGAGGTCATTTCATCTTAGTGTTTGAAAGTGAAAGGAAAATCCTTCTCCTTCCCTTAAATAGAAATTCATTGAAAGAAAAGACTACTTATCATTTCTTATGCATGTTTTGGGAACTGAGTCATAATATCATCAGTTTTCACTCTCATACACCTCTGAGTAAACAACAACCACTAAAATCAACGCTAAACTAAAATTTATCAAACTTTTTTACAGTTTTTTTAAGCAAACCTACATTAGCTTAAGGTGTAGGGCTTTGGAATAGTTTGAAAGGATAACTTTCCAAATCTATCAAACAAACTTAGCATCTTGCGATAGGGAGAGAAAATCCAATTGTTTTATAGGATTTCAGGGATCCCCCTCTCACATAGGGGTTACGCACGAGGTCGCATTCAGGAGAGCTATGAAGATTATCCCTCCGTGGTTTGACTGTTCGTAGTAGTCAGATCATATATTGGGGGTCACTTGATGGTATACCCACGATTATGTGTGGGAGCCTCTCGAGTTGATTTTGGACTTGTTATCCTGCCCATATGGTCGGATTGGACTGTCGACTGTACCTACCCAAGGGTTGACTGCGAGTTGGTGACCTTAGTAGCCATAATCTTTAGGGTCTCACACAAGGTGATGGTGAAGGGAAGTCTCACTGTACTTGGAACAAATGTTGGTCAAACTCATTCGAGCTCCTTGGAGGGTAAATCCACAATTACTGTGTGGAATATTGCACCAAGGTGTAAGTTCGTTAAGCAGGTCGCCAATGTAACTGATCCATCTGCTCTATCCCCTCCCCTTCCTATTTTGATCTCGCGACGTTGGATTTCATCACCAACTAGTGGTTTCATTGTGGGAAGGTTTGTTTGATTGTTTGCTTCTCAGATTCATAGTGTGTGTTGTTTGTGTTACTTAGTGGACCTTAGGTCAAGTCAGTGTTAATGGCATCAAATCCTAAGAGTACCAATGGAGGAACCCCTTGTCCGGGGGAACCTTACACCTTTCCTTCTTTTGGAAACTTTGGTCCTCCGTATATTTCCACACTGAGTCTTCCGGGACTCACCATCAGATTACCGATTTGGTTGTTCCCCACTCCGGTGATCTCGAATCCTCCCAGTGCTTCAACTGCACCTAATACTTTATATGTCAGTACACCACCCACACATCAACCTCATGTCAACCTTTCTCCTTCTTTTCCTGTGAGGTCTCCTTCCATTTCTCCTTCTTCGCCTAGTGAAATCTCTCAAGCAAGTAGCTAGATTGATAAGAAGAAGAAACGAAAAGAGAAGAAGAAGAAGAAACCGAAAAATACCAAGCCTCCAATAACATCAGATGTTGGATCCAAGCAACCAACCACTATTAATAGTACTGGGGGTGTTGATGAGGTCAACAAGATTAAAATGAAGAATCTGAAACCCAAATTCCCTTGCAGTATTTGTAAGGATGACCACTTTCTGAGGGATTTCCCTGGTATTCCCAAGGTCTTAGAAGTGTGGTCCTCCACATCATCGACCTCTACTATAAATGTTGGTGATGCCCTGTCAACTAGTGATGTTCAGGTTGCTAAGAAGAAGACAATTGTCAAATTCCCTTGCATGTTATGCAAAGGTGATCATTATTCTCACCTTTGTCCTCGAATGGACGAGGCTTATTCTCTTTTGGAAAAAATTCAACTTCCAAAAGGTTATCGTAAGCTTTCTCCCAACCCATCGTTAGTTGATGGAGTGGTCGATCCGGTTCCGTCCCCGATCAATCCGGTTGATAAGGTGGTCAATATAGTTTCATCCTCGGTTGAGCCACTCACCAAAGTAGTTGATCCAGTTCCATTATTGGTCAGCCCCAATATTCATCTACAGAGTGAACCCCAAGTGACTGATCCAATCCCGTCATTGGTCAGTCCCACTCCGCCTCTGACGAGTGTCAAAGTGGTTGATCCGGTTCTACCATCGGTCAATCCCACTCCTCCCTTGAGGAGTGCCAAAGTGGTTGATCTGTTTCTGCCATCGATCGATCCCACTCCTCCATTGAGAAGTGCCAAAGTGACTGATCCAGTTCCTTCCTCGGTCAGTCCCACCTTTCATCCGAAGAGTGCCAAAGTGGTTTCTCCGGTTACATCATCGGTCAATCCCACTCTTCCTCTGAAGAGTGCCAACGTGGTTGATCCGATCCCATCATTGGTCGATCCTAATCTCCCTCTAGAGAGTAAACCCGATACTGCCCACGTTTTTCTCGTTAATACAGAGTCTACCGTGTTGGGGGGCATTCCTCCTTCTCCCGCGAAACCCCCTCCAAGTAATGAGGCCATCCTTTTTGATTGGGGTGAGCTAACTGGCCCTCGTCTTCCCTCTCACATCCCTTTCCAGATTACAATATAGGTTTTTGGTCAGGATGTTCCTCAAACGCTAATAGACAAAGGTGCGTCCGTTAGTATTTTTTCCTCTGTTGCTTGGCACGCTTTGGGTTGTCCTCAGCTTGCACCGGTTACACCGAATCTATTAGATTTTAACATAAGAACCAATCAACCTTTAGGGACCCTTCCTCAGTTTCTCGTAACTTTGGGAGGGAAAACTGTCTTTATTGATGTCATGGTAGTCCGAGACCCCTTGGATTTCACTTTACTCCTTGGGAGAGATTATGTCTATGCCATGAAAGCTATTGTGTCCACTCTTTTTCGTGTGATATCTTTCCCGCACAATGGAAGAATGGTGACTATTGATCAAATTTTGTTCGTTGGTCCTGACTAGATTACATCCCTAAATGGTTCTTATATGAAGACAGTATCGCCCCTGCCACATGTCAATTATGTGGCGTTGTCTCCCATGACTTCAACTTCCGATGAGTTGGATCCGGTAGTTGACATGGTGATCTCTTTGGTAGGGCTATTGGAGCCTGATATCCTTACCCCTGACGCGACCCTCGACATGTGTTCCTTCCAGAGCATTGTTCTTCCATCCAGTGAAGATCTCTTGGAAGCCATGACCGAGTTTTGTCCCTTGACATGGTGTCCTTCCAGAGCGTTATCCTCTTGGAAGCCATGATCAAGAAGAATCCTCAAGCATAGTTTTCCTCTTTGTGGCAAGCTCGTTAAAAAATGAAACATAAGCTACGAGCATAGTTTCTCTTCTTTGTGGCAAGCTCGTTAAAAAATGAAACAAAGGCTTTAAGCATATTTTTCCTCTCTGTAGCAAGCTCGTTAAAAAATGAAACAGAAATCTGGGAATTGAACCCGGAGCCATGAGCATAGTTCTTTTCCCGTGTCAATCTCGTTAAAAATGAAACAGTCACCTCTCCTGTCGAGTCGAGTATTTCGTTAGGTCTCGTATTTGAACCTTCATTTCATCCACCCTTATCCTTTTTCTCCATCTAGTAGAGAAATTGGTGACAACCTCAAAGTCAGTGAATGAATTGAAGCTTGGGGGGCATGTCTCCAGCCTTTGATGATCATTATGGAGTTAAGCCACTAGCTTTCAAGCTAGGGGCATATCAAGATTAGTCTTTGTTCTTTCTCATGCTCGTAAATACATGAGAATGAAATCGAGCAACCTTTTATCTCTTTTTCGGGCTTGCATGGTTACAGAAAAAATGAACCCCCTGGAGTCTCCTTTAAGATCTTTTCAGACTCTCTAAACATGAAAAGATTGTCGAGTGATCTTGCTTCCTTTCACACTCGTTAAAAGGTTTGAAATGGCATCTTTAGAGTGATAATTTATCTCTTTTTCCGCCTCACAAGACTAAAATTACGAAAAAGGACAACATTGGAGTCATCCTTAAGTTGTTTTCAGACTCTCTAAATATGAAAACCACTGATTTTACCTTCTCTGGACTCGTTAAACATTCATACATTGAAGGGCTCATATGAGACCGAAACCTTACTTCTTCCAATTAGTTAAATAAAGGAAGAGGGACTTACCAAAGGTGAGTTATATCAAGCATGTGTTACCCTCCTCAAGCTCGTTAAATTAAAAAGAGGTACTCGCCTATCTGGATGGGGGAAAAAATTGAAGGAAGTAAGCCAAGCAGTTTTTGAGAACACTACCAGTGACTCTTACGGTCTCCCTTGAACACAACACTTTGTCTTTGCACACATTTTAATCCGCTGAACCTTTGCACTGAGCCAATCCTCTGAGTTTCTTTTACTCCTTTAGGTCACCTGACGAAAGTCACAACATCCACTACATCATCAAGTTTTGGTCCATGTCACGTTTTTGCTGTTGTGACTCAGTGTTCAAGGGAAGTATCTTCCTCAAGAGTCTTTCATCACAAATATCCTTTTTCAATACCCGTGTCAGTATATGTTCATTTGATCTACCAATTACATCTCTTTGTCAGTTTTGTGTCATTGATGGGGGATACCTCAAGGCCCTCCTTCGATGAGTCTATTCCTGTCGACTTCAACACATTATCCAGGAACTAGACTTAGAAACCAATTAGTACCTTGGGACATGCATGCCTCAATGACAGGCCTCATCATGTTCGACAGTGGGTTTATATCATTGACCCCTGATCGGGTGATTCCATGGATGTTCGACTTCAACTCATCCATTCACATTCGTTGGAATGTACTAGAGTACCTTGAGAATCATTGACATCAATGATGATCTCCCTCACACTTTTTAACGGTTTACATCATTGACCAGTAATCAAGTGGTTTCTGCCATGTTCAACATTAGGACATATATTCACATGGTTAGATTCATACTACATCGGGATTGGTAAGAAGACCCTGGGTTGAGTCATCACTCTTATGTATACTTTGCCCAGGTTGCGAAGGAGTTCTTTTGAACTATGACACATATACTATTACATAGATCCACTTTGTATTTGTCGTGGCTATGTCTTGTTGTCTCGTAGATCCACTGTGTATTTTTCGTGGCTACGATCAGTTCAGGTCATGGGAGTATAGATCCACATTGTATCTTCAGTGGCTATACCTTTTATCAATATAATTATGGATCCTCAGTGTATCTTATGGCGGTCATACCTAAATGTTTTTTATCACTCAAGCATAGGTATGCCTGCCTTGGGTTTGAAACATGTCATAATATTTGTTTGATGGTTGTGTGCATCTTTTTCCAGCCTCTCTGTGTCCATACCCTTGCTTGAAAAAGTCTACAAAGTACTTCAGTCATCATCGTCTTCTGACTTCACACTTTGGGGGGCAATCTATTGCACATAAAAATAACTCATTTTAATGATGGTTAGTGTCGTCATTATATATATCGCAAATGTCGCATATTGGTCGTAAGTGTCGCAAGTGTCACAAACATCACAATTTTATCTTGTCTATGTCATCTCTCTAACGACATCGTAAAGACACTTAAGACACCTCAAAAGGCTAGTCTTGAAGAAGAGAAATCAATTGACAAGGAGTACAAGCCTTTTTCCACTGAAAAAGACACTCAAAAGTCAAATTTGGAAGGGAGCGCTCCCCTKCATACTCTCAAGGAGCGCTGGCACTMTGTACCCTCTTATARGGGAGTGTTCCAACGCTCTGTGTCCCTTTTGAGGGAGCGCTGGCCTTTTTTGGGTGAAATTTGGTTTKTTGGAGGAAATCAGGAAAGAATCCYCTCAATATCTGAAGGTGGTCGGATTCGAATATGAGGTTGAGGCATGATCTTAGGGGAGATCCACAACTGAAGGAGAGGAATCCTCAACTTATCCCAAATATTTCTCAAGTGGTTAGGTCTCTCCAAGMCTTTATAAGGAGGCCTCTTCATGGTGAAAGGATAGATGGAAATMAAAAATTGTACCTAACTTATGATCTCATAAGAAGGTATAAGAGGGACAGTTTAGAGGMATMAAACTTATGATCTCATGAGGGAGATGAACARTTAAGCATCAACATTMTGTGTGGATTATTTGAGCAAGGGTCTGGACAAAGGGATCTTGGTGAAGCTGCTGCACCTTCATCAGAGGATTGTAAGTACTCTTCATTTGTTCTCATTAATATATATACATGCTTGGCCTGTTTCTTTCAAGTTTATGTTTGTTCCACATGAACTTGTCTTCAACATATAGATCTATATTTGGGCTAATCTCAGTAGAATAGGAAGCTCATTGCATCTTTGTTTGTTCTACATGACCTATCGAGGAGCTTGGGATTGAAGCCCAACTTGGACTTTGTGAGGACAAATGCCATTTAAAAAAGGTACAATTTTCTTCTTCCTCTTCATTCATTAGCTTAATTAGATCTAAAAGGATGTCAGTGACCAATGATAACACCTTATCTATCTTGGTTTTAGGGGTCTAGATACCAAGAGGGAATCCGCTTGTCCACAGGAGGATTCACTTGTAACAATCTCTTCTCTGATTATGGCCCGAGGCTGAAGGATACTTCTCATCTCTGAATGTTTGTCTGAAGTTTCTTTTGAATCTTCTTCCTTTCTTTGTATGAAGTGCAAGAGCATGGTTTTCATCAGGGGATTCTTCCACTCTATTTCTAAGTCTAAGTTCTTCTTTAGTACATTCTGTCCATAGACGATCAAAGGTTGGTAACTTTTCTCTTCCACGGATGCTTTGAAGAAAAGGTTCCCAATGTTTTGGAAGATTTTTGAGAGTAGATAAGACAATTTCTCTTTCAGACATGATTTATCCAATGGCACCTAGTTGTTCTTTGATTTCTGAAATCTTCATAAAGAAGGTAGCAACTATATCACCTTTTGTCATCTTGGTACTTTGAAGCTGACCTTTTAAGGTAAGAGCTCTGAGGGTGTTGCCACTTTCAAGCATATCTTTCAGTGCTTCATACATTTCATAAGTTATTTTTAGGTTGGCAATACGAGGTAGGAGATGATCTCTTATTGAGTAGATGATTATTTTTCTTGCCTTGACATAGTCTTCCCTTCTCTTCATCGATAGTTGTATTTGGTAAAGTTTTTGTTACCACATTCAAAATGTCATGTTCTTCAAGGGTGACCTGAAGCCTTGACTTCCAAGAGCTGAAGTTGCTTGATCCATCAAGCCTATCTTCCACTAAATTTTTTTTCTTCATTTTTTTTTCGAATTTCTTCACAAACTCTCGCCAATTGGACTTCGAAAACCTAATGGTTAGGTTGGACTAGTAACCTTAGGTTTTGTTGGGCTTATGACGTCCAACAATAAAATTTGAGAGTGTCACATGAATACTTGTTGAGATGAAACATTTCTTCAAGAAGTTGCAGAAACCCTAAGATCAAGATTTTGTAGAAAATTTTGGAACCTTAGAAACCCTAGGGCCAAAACCTCAAAATCCTCAAAAATTCACTTTGAAGATATCTAGAGGTGCACTGAGGAAGACCGTACAATTTTATTCAAGTTTCAACCCCAACGTCCACGTGTAAGGTGCTAAAAAGTCCAAACAAGTGAGGATCGTACAAATTTCTACAGAAACCCTAGAGGCCTTACGGAACTACAGAAGGAGGATGAATTAGCTTTTAAGTGCTTGTGTAGGGGTTCTTCAAGACCTATGCTCTGATCCCATGTTTATTTTTCAATGAGAAAATTTTAAGCATGAAGTTCATTCCATTTTAACATTTTACTTAAACCATAAACAATTTGTTGTAGCAACCAAGATCACAAGAAGAAACACCATGCATAAGTACACAAGAAGTATCCTAGGAAACCCTTCTCAACAAGGGAAGAAAACCCATCCAATCCTTTTCTATATTCTTCAATAAAAGGACCTCCACCACCATAAACACCTAGTACACAAAAGGGTTCTCACAAACCCTAGAAACCTAGCGCCCAAGAGAGGTGCGCACTTTTCCCAAGAAGAGGTGTTTGCTGAAATTTCCAAACTCACACTTAAGATATGATTCCTCAATGGGGAATTTAACTTTACTTATATTATACTTAACCTGCCAACAAAAGTGTATATTGGAACAATAGGGCTGACCGCACTAACTCACAATATAATTAATAATTACCAGATTAATTATATTTTACATTAAGGTGGGGCCAACCTGTACCCTTTACATTACAATTAGGATTACATGTAAGTCCGAATCTTGAACAATATAGCAAAGGATCTCATACACCCACTAGGGCTCAACCACTAGGGGCACATCCATAGGGATGTCCATATATTTATCTCACTACGTCTCACAGGAGAACCACACTCACTAGTGCTCAACCACTAGGATCACGTTCATCTGTGCTCATCCACAAGCACATCCAACTCAACAGATCTTCTTTCCCATTGCATTACACGGGAGAGTCATTTGGAGTTCATCATCTCAAATCTATGCTCAAAGGAGGCTAATACATCGTTTTCATCTATGTCTCATAACGATGCACCCAAGTCATGGGAATTCACACGTTCACCTGTGCTCAACCACATGCACGTCTAACTCAACAAATCATCTTTCTCACTGCGTTACACGGGAGAATCATCTGGAGTTCTTCTCAACTCTATGTAAGGAGGAGGCCAACACAATGTTCCAGTTCTGTCTCATATAGGAATGACACACCCAACTCATGGGCTTTCTCTCAAGTCGACTCAATCATTCTGTGTCTTGGAGGATGTCTCACGTAGCTGTAATCATCAACACTTTTAACCTAAAGTTGTGCTAGGTACTATAGGAAATCTTCTTAGTGTTCTTTATGGCAAAGACAATTCTAAAAGTTGATTGACTGATTGTCCATCTATATCTACTTATGATACATTGTGGATCATGGTTTGCTTATGACGTCACAAATGTGTTTTATTGATTATAAAAATATTACATGTTTTTAATGTGATTCGTGGAATGGTACAACTTATTGGAAATGATGATATGATTCACATAGGATTATTGTGATGATATGTTTAAATATGGATGCATATGGCCAATGGTTTGTCTATATGTTATTACAGTTATTTGCAAGTGGCTATTTAGTGATGAATGTAGTTGTATATTTTAAGGTATTAGATATAATATAATATGTACAACATGAATATTCCACATATATCAATGGATAACAAAATATGAGAAGAGCAAAACAAAAAATAATACATTTACTCAAAGAAAACAATGTTCACTTGCCTCTTCGAGGGGGAAACCTCCAACAAAGAAGAGATCTATTACAATAATTCTCAAGACAATATTTATCATGCCTTCTACTCTTATTTATACTAATTCTATCTTCTAAAGAACATTATAGAGGAAGATCTTTCTAGAAGCAGAAGCTTCTATTAGGCCTTCTTACATTGACTTGTTCACATTTATTAAATATGCCTTACTAACTAATGTTGGAATTTATTACATGGAGAATATATTTAGCCCTTATTAACTAATGTCGACCTATAATACATGGAAAATATATTATTTTATCTACATGAGGGGTTAGGTCCCTAACACGCCCTCCCCCTTAAAAAAGAGCCTTGTCCTCAAAAGTTAAGATGATGAAACTACTGCAAAATGGTAGCTGGTTCCTAGGTGGAATCTTCTGGTGGAGTATCCAAAACTTCCTTGATGGTGCACTGACATAGACAACACTCTCTCTGGTCCAATACGTCTCGTGGCTGCAACCAAATGGAACCTTCTTCATCCAACTCTGGTAGGCTTGTCTGGGTGTGGCATTTGGTGCCAATCACTTTCTTTGGGAATGAGATATGAAAAAAAGGATGTAACTTGGGGAAAAAGCTAACTGTTAGGACATTGGCCCCACACATTTGATAATAGTATAAGGACCATAATATTTTGGTGCAAGTTTCTGACACTGCTGGGATTTGAGTGAAGTTTGCTTGTATGATTGGAGGTGGAGAAACACCTGATCTCCTTCAACAAATTGACGTTCAAAATGACCCTAGTTTGTCCGTTGCTTCATGTGATTTTGATCCATTACCAAATTTTCTTTAAGAGTACAAAGAATGTTCATGTAGACGATAAGATTGCAGTCAACTTCCTAGACTTTGGAGACACCCGACATGTATGAGAGAAATGATGGTGGCTTCTGTTCATAGACTGTTTCAAAAGGAGTCATGTGAGTGGAAATATGATAAGAGGTGTTGTACCACCATTTGGTGAGGGGTAGCCACTGAACGCACTGATGTTGTCAGTCAGATGCAAAACACCTCAAATATGTTTCCGAACACTTGTTGATTGCTTTTGTTTGGCAATCAATCTGGGGATGATAAACTGTGCTGAGATGCGATTGAGTTCCTTGGAGCCTGAATAGTTCTTGCCAGAAATTGCAAGTAAAAGTGGGATCACGATTAGAAACAATAGAATGATGCATTCCATGGAGTTTGAATATATTATCCATAAAAATTTGAGCCAGTGTGGATGTTGTGAACAAGTGTTGAAGATCACATAAATGAGCATATTTGGAAATATGATCCATTACCACCATGATGACTGAATTATTTCCTGATTTGGGTAAGACAACAATGAAATACATGGAAATATCCGTCCAAATAGTAGGTGGAAGAGGAAGGGGTTGGAATGTACCAAGAAGTTTCACAGTCTTTCCTTTATTGCATTGACATGTATCACATTCGACCATAAAGGTGTGAATGTCCTGTTTCATACCGTCCCAGAAGAAATATTGTTTTACCCTTTCATAAGTTTTGGTAAATCCTGAATGGCCTACTATAGGTGAAGCATGAAACTCAAAGAGAACCTTGGTTTTAAGGGCCTATTGTTTGCTTAAATACAAGTGACCTTTATAGAAAAACTCTTCATTGTGCCAAGAGTACCTTGGAGCAACTTGCAGATCTTGTTGAAGTTTTTGGATTAGGCTAAAAATTTTGGGGTCTTGAAACCATTCATGTTGAACAACCTGAAGCTAGTATGCCACAATGAATGAGAGGGAAAAGAGGGACCCTTCATCTTCATATTTCTAGGAAAGAGAATCAACCACCACATTTTCTTTTCCTTTCTTGTAAATAATCTCATAATCATATCCAAACAAATTGGTCACCCATTTTTGTTTCTCGAGGATGAAATTTGTTGTTCCATGAAGTACTTGAGGCTTTGATGATTCGTTTTAATTTGGAAGCGCTTTCCCAAAAGATAAGGGTGCTAGAGATCTACTACATGAAAAATAACCAACATTTCCTTTTCATAAATTGATTGGCCCAGATGTCAGTCCGACAAATGTTTGTTGGTGAAAGCCAAAGGTTGTCCATCTTGCATGAGGATTGCCTCAATTCCTCTCCCAGATGCATCACATTCCAGAACAAAGGTATTAGTGAATTTAGGTAGGGACAATACATGATTAATGCACATAGCTTCTTTCAAGGCTTGGAAGGATTGGTTGGTTACTAGAGTCCAACTGAAAGCATTATTTTTAAGGAGAGTTGTGAGAGGAGCTACAATTTTGATGTAATTGTGAACAAACTTGCGATAATAGTCCGTCAAACCTAGAAAACCATGTAGAATCTTATGAGTTTTAGGGCGAGGCCAATTATTCATAGCTTCAATGTTCTTTGGATCCACCCTTACACCATCCTTGCCAACAATATGACCTAGGTACTCAACTTCAAAGGCACCAAAAGCACATTAGATTGTTTGAGGAAAAGTTGGTTCTTGGAGAAGAGATGGAGAACTTGATCTACATGGGTGAGATGGGTTGTCCATGCTTTACTATAGATGATAATATCAACAAAGAAAACTAACACAAAGTGACAGAGGAAAGGACGAAAGACATTATTCATGAGGCTTTGAAAAGTTGAGGGAGCATTGCAGAGATCGAAGGTCATGACCAAGAACTCATAGTGGCCCTCATGAGTGTTGTATTCCTTGAGATATTTCCTAGATAAGGAAACAATGCCAAGGACATTTATAAATTTCAGGGGGTTGGGTTTTTAAGTTCTATTTAGAGAACATAAAGTTTAATACTGGTTTTGACTTAGATTTTGATGATAGTTTCCAATTACTAAGTGTCAAACTATAAACGGCATAAATCTTAGTTCTTTGGAAAAATTTGAATTTAATATCGTTGGAAGAAAGTGGGAGAACAAAATCAAAGAGTAAAATGATGAATCAATATGATAAATATCAATTTAACCTTTGATAGCAGAAAATGCAAATTAAGTATAAATGAGTTTTTATCTGTTCATGAAGAATTACATTTCAAACTTGAAAAAAATTTCAAAGTTAAATATATAGGTCGTAATTTAAACTTACAGTTAAAACGATGAAATCTGTAACTTTAACACATGCTTGTTAAATGAAAGTAGTGGTCATACTAAATTGTCTTTTTCATCAACTCATGTATACTTGAAAAGAGAGAAATTAACTAGAAAAAAATACCACAAAGAAGGAACACATATGCCAAAGTCCAAAATCCAAAATCCTTTATGTTTGGAAAATATGATCTTTATTAAAAAAATTTCAAGCTAAAGTAAAAAATCCAGCCCCTGATTACATTGAGTTTCCGCTCCTTTATACAAAAAGGGTCTTCAACCAAAATTAGTTGGGATGACTATATTTCAATGTCTGATTTACAACAACAAACCTTATTTTCTAAAACTAGAACAATTACATTCGAAAATAGGAATATTCCCTGGATATTAGAAACCAATATATTGGATGCATTTTGATGGCGAATCAAGATTGGGTTTCACAATTTCCTGAGCAAATTTTCTCTAACAACTCATCTAGTTATCAATCAACAAGTCTAATCTTCACCTAACAAATAAAATCTTCTAGATTAACTAATCTAATATTCATTTTCACGTTTTGGATGAGTGGATTTGAAATGTCCTGAGCCAAAATGCGATAAAACCTGCGTCAGTGTTACGAGGAATAACTCTCTATGGTTTGGGGTAAGACCACAACAGACAGAACGACACCTAGAAATCAACTCTAATCTCAAGTATTCTAGATAAATGGAAATACTAACAAAAGAAAGGCTAAAAGCGTACCTCTTTCGAACGTCCGTAGGAGACCACCGATTGAGCTCATGATCCGATGCTTGATACCTACAACTTGCCCTCAACATCCAAGATATACAAAAATATGGATAATATATGAAATGTTAGCATATAAACTAGCATAGTCCACCAACATGTACAATAAATTTACCCATGGAAAATAATACAAATATTTGTAACATATAATTTGACGAGAAAATATTATTTCTATTAATATAATCAACAAAAGTACATAGGTGACAACTTTCTGTAACGACACTTGACGAAACCGAGAAATTAAATTCCTCCACATGGGCCTTCAACACTTCAATCCTCCACAAGGAAAACTCATAAGTTTTAGGAGTAATTGGGTTCCTCCTTCATAAAATAGGGAGAGCTTGGGGGCTGAACATAAGGGAAGTTCACACTTAAAGGACAAAGGGATGTACACTCAATATGCGGAATTTTTCTCTATAGTGTATTTCCTCTCAAATTTTTCTCCTCTTATGCAAGGCTTGCATATGGCTCAATTTATACCCTCCAAAGGGAATTGAAAGGTCGAATCAAAGTGTTTCCAACACATGAAAGGCCAAGGGTTATGGATCCCATGACTTGGCATGGAAAACCCAAAATATTTTTAATTTTGAGCACAAAACCCGATGTACGTGGGCTATAATGGAGTAACCTGCGTATACACAAGTTGTCTAATTGTAGCTCGCGTATATGAACAAAAAATTAATTTTTTGACTTTGCATTGAGAAAAATGGGGAAATTGAGTCTACAGAGGGAAATGGGAGGCCACCAAAGCATGATGCATAGAGTGTGGAAAAAAATGCTATAACATATGCCCCCTAATGTGTGAGGTCATAGAAGCAATCACGATGGCCAAAATACATTATAATTCCTAGAAGTGGAGTAGTGAGGACCCACTTGGAGGAACTAGTCACCCGTCATACATGGCATGGGATGAATTTGGTTTAATATGACTTCACATCCACACCCATTTAGAATCCAGCTAAACCCTCATAAATGCATCTTTTGCGTTAAGTCTGGTCATTTGTTAGGATTTTTAGTTTTCGAGACTGGGATCATGGTAGATCCTCTTAAGGTTGAGGCAATACTTTAGTTGCCTCCCCCGTGCACAATTAGATAGCTTCAAGGTTTACAGGGAAAAGCTAACTTTCTACGTTGGTTCATAGTGAATTATGTCAATATTACTAAGGGTTTCATGCACCTCTTGAAAAAATACACCCCCTTTATCTGGGACAAGTGAGCCTTTCAACGCTTTGAAGAAATCCTTGGTATCGGCCCTGTTATCACTCAGTTTGTAGTTTAGGTCAAGTAGTTGAAGGGTAAGGGTCAAACTGGCATAACAAGAGCTTCCCCACCCACTTTCACCTCGATGGGGGCTCTTTCTATTTAGGGTGGCTAATCCCAAGGGAGACGTCCCTGGCAATCTGGGGTTTGAAAGGAAAAGGCTCAAAGGATTAAGGCTAGTTTTCCCTTCACAGATTACCGCCAAGAAGATAGTCAAATGAAGAAATACCACAGAATAAACACCTGTTTGCGAGACAAGACAACAATAACACTAGTACATGCAGTAGTGGTTAATACTTCATTAATCAAGGACTATCAACATTCAACGTATATGAGCATAAACAATAGTAAATATTGACGAAGTCAATGTTTGCAATAATGACAATGGCTTATAATATTACTTCTCAATAAATACCAGAATGATATAGCATCCAATAAAAATGATTAATCCTTGAATTAACTTAATGCATTAAATATCATTAAATGCTCATATATAATAGAGTTATTGCGTCACTATGGTAGAGATGATGTCAACTTTTCCTAGGGTTAGTATGATAGACAAGGAGGTCAACGTTTTGTTATTTAGCCAATGAAAAATATCAATACATCAATGTCTATCATGGGATGACCAAGCCGCAGTGTTTTCTATCAACCAAAAGCTCAAATAAGGCATGACGTCATCATCAATTTCCAGGTTAGTAGACGTTAGGGTTAGTTAGGGTTTCAAATTTAAGAGTTTTGAAAGATTGTTTTTGGCACAACAAGCTCAACGTTGGAGAGAAAAACCAGTGCCTTAGGGTATTATGGAGTCAAAAGCAAGGGCAAGATCTCAGGAGGATCAAAATCTAAAGACTAGAGAGTTAGGTTCTATGGTGCTG
>ML787153.1:306341-318352 GCA_009831015.1 Picea engelmannii
TCTTGGTTTCATTTCTTATGGCTTTTATCTTTTACCAGCTGCTTTTACCTCCTGGGCCTTTAGCCCCTTCTTCCCACAAGACAAAGTGTAACCCTCAAAAGGTCATCCTAATGGCCAGACTAAGGGAATGGGATAGATGTGCGAGAGATAAGATGAAAAATGATAAAATGGTGGGAGCGGAACGATGGCTCTGAAAATCCCCTTTGGTGGCTAACCAAAACCCATGAATACAAGCTTGCTAAATCACCCCATCAATCACCCCAACAATGGTCAAGTGGATTAGTGTAAGATCCAAGCAGTCATCAGAAATGAAAGGAACCTAATGCATATATAAGACGGTTATAACAATCAAACATGACACATACCATGATACCTTGGACCAGTTACCTCATGAAGCAAGAGTCCTCTCCGATGCAAGTCCAAGCCGATGGTGATGGAAGCTGCTGTTGCTGACATGACAAATCTGGAGAAGAAGAAGAAAGATGGGCCCTCCAGGGCCATGCTCAGGAAATCCTGCTCTCAGTACTTCATGTCTAGGACCTGTGGGCCTTGAGACATGATCTCCTAGTTATCCCTAGATATCGGGGATAACACATCCAACCCCTCTGCACCCAGTCATCATCGTCGGTCCCTTCGCTAAGTGGGGGGTAGATTTTGTCGATTGCAACCCAACTTCGGTTGGGGTACATCAACACATTATCGTGGTCGTCGACTACTTTACTAAGTGGTTTGAGGCCATGCCTACCATAAAATCCAATGCGAAGACTACAAACTTCTTTGTGTTCAACCAAATTATCACCCAGTTCAGTATCCCAAGTGAGATTGTCACTGATCATGGCAGTCACTTTCAGAATGAAATCGTGGTAGAACTAGCATATAAGTTGGGGTTTAGACATGGTCATTCATCCCCTTAATACCCCTAGGAAAATGGGCAAATAAAGGCCTTCAACAAGTCTCTCAAGACCATTTTGCAAAAAAAAGTCAGTCGGAGTAATTCCAATTGGCACATCATGCTATATCCCTCACTTTGGGCATACCGAACCTCGGTTAAGACTGCCACCGGTTTTTCCCCTTTTCAGTTAGTGCACGGTGTGCAGTCGATCCTTCCTGTTGAATGTGAAATCCCTTCTCTCAAGTTGGCAGTCAAGCTCCTACCTGACACTTCAGATTTAGAGTGACGCCTTATACACCTAGAGAGTCTTGAAAAGCAACGTCGAGACGCCTTTATGGCTATCGAGGCAAACAAGAAACATGTCAAGGTTCAATTCGACAAGTTTGTTTGTCCCCGATTGTATGCCGAGGGTGACTTGGTCCTCTTGTATGATCAAGCCAAAGAACCGCTAGGGGCAAGCAAGTTTAAACCCATATGGCACGGTCCTTACATCGTGCGACATGTCCTAGAAAAAGGAGCCTACGAATTAGAAGATTATGAAGGGAATAAGTTGGTCGAGCCTAGAAATGGGCTCTACTTGAAAAGGTACTACGCTTGAGCCCTAGGCTTGGGCGGAACTCTTTGTATACTAATGTAAATTTAATGTATATACATCTCTTTCATCATTTTCTTTCATCTTTAGCTTGCTTATCGAGTTTTCCCTTTGTTGGCAAATGTCAATGGAGTCTCCAGTTTACCTAGGATTCGCAGACAGAGCAAGTCGTCATACACGGAACTTGGCTTCTGCCGCTTGGGTGATTTACTCACCCAAGGGTCTACTGGTGTCTTCAGGTGGCGCATGCCTAGGTCCATCCACGAATAATGTGGTCGAATATAGCATTGTCATAGAACTTGTGCACGATGCTATCTCACATGGCATGCACTCTTTAGAAGTTCGCATGGATTCCCAGTTAGTAATATGTCAGTTGAATAGTCGTTACCACGTGTGTGATCCTACTTTACTCCGTCGATTCCTACGGGTACGTATTTTAGAACGAAAATTTGATTTTATTACATATTATCACATTCCTAGAAGTTCTAATCATTTATCTGATGCCTATGCTAACTACGTTTTAGATTGGCATTTGTCACATTAATAAAGAAAAGAAAACCATTAAATCAAATGTACACATTGTAAGATATAAGTAAAGTCGAAGATCCTTTTTATATATTTCAAAATATGGTGTTTATATTACAAAATTGGGGCTAAAACCCTCAATACACATATACAACCGGTATACATATCCCACGACATCTACGCATGTGGCGCCAGATGTGTGTCATGGTAGCAAACCATGGAATTTGCGAGACGCCGGAAGATTCGTACCCATTCTCTAGGTACACCAACCACTTGTTGCTGCATGGCTTCAGGTAGATCCTCTACCTGTACCATAGGAATCCTCTGTGTCAAACGAGACAGGTTTCCCTGCACGTTTTGTAGGAATCTCTCCGCTTCTCCTCCCGCCGCCTCATCTCCCTGGTTTCTCCATCTATGTCGTAGGAATCCATCTGGTCGTCGTGAACCCACGTCTGTGATTACACAAGTATCTAGTTAATACTCAAACACCATTCCAAAAATATTTTTGTTCTTTAAATACAAAAATACAAAAAAAAATGAAGTATTTAAAAATTTGTTACCTATATCACCGTAGGTGGCCCCTGGTGGAAGTGGCATATCAAGATCTCCTCAGAATTCGATCCCCGCATAGGGATAGTCGTCCAATGCAATGATATGCCGCTGCCACCAGAAGAAAAAATCATCATTGTAGGGTGTGGTCACCCTACCTCCCCCCCGCCATCTCATGACCTCGATCCACCATACCATGGCTGGATCGTGTGGTCCTCTAGGAAGAACCTCCACTCTAGGTCCCAGACTTGGAACCAGCTTGAAAAAGAAGCTACAAAGAATAGAGGAAAACCTGAAGTTTCGCTTACTCCCTTGTTTGCACTCTGTCAAATGACCTTTCATATTGGTCAGCAATGAGGTACACCAGTTGTAGACAGTGGGCCTAGCACACTCTACTGCGTAAAACATAAGAGGTCTCAATGCTTGATGCAACGAGGCCGAACCTATGATCATGGTAAGCACGAGCACTATGATCTTCAAACTGAGATTACTTATTGCCCGGATGGGGACTTGACTTCCCACCTTGGGAGTCCCTGCTATATAGTGGGCATCGATATACTCTTCGATATTCATCCCATTCCCTGCTCCACGTGACTTGAGGTTCACAACATCCCCTTGGCGTGATAGACCAATCAAGAAGTAGATGTCCTCTACTTCGATCCTCAGTGGTTTTCCATCGAGGATAAAACTTTCGCTATTAGGGTCCCAGTAACCCACCAACATCTCCAATAACCTCACTTGGGCCCTCATTCCTTTGAGAACCAATTTTTTTTTACAAACCACATCCTTTTAGAGCTGCTTGAGCCACCGGATCTCGTTCAACAGCTGCATCCACCTCCTCATTCTCTCGCTCTCTCCATTCCATGACCATCCTACAAAAACAAATCAATTTTTTGAGTTAGAAACCCTTTGTTTTGGCCATTTTCGTACCTATATGCGGCCTTCTTTGCACACAGTCACRTGTAGGGMTTGATACRCACTCCCTGTGGTTCACACAGAAGTGTATACCTCATCGTACACGTGACCTTAACAAAGGAGACTTGCGTACACCGAAAATCCTAATTTAYGCCTTCAAAAACTAAAAAAATTGGAACCTAATTCAAAAATGTAATCCACTRAATTTGAAGAAGATGAGATGAAGAGTTACCTGATCCAGACGGTTCATGATTTCGTCGCCCGATGCTCCCGCAATCGTCGTTTGAATCTTGGAGGTATTTTTGGTCCAAATTGCACTATTTGGGTAAAAATCAAAATGATACAGTAATTTTTTATTTTATTACTATTTATAAGCTATTTTTACCCACTTTATATAGTTTCATGCTATTTTTTAACCTAATGGACTAATTCAAGTATGGTTTTGAGTTGGTTTGTTGTAGTTTTGACTYAATTTTCTTGGGGATTTCAACGTCATGATTGGTCATTYGTCACCTCGGGCWGGTATTTTCATAACCTAGCATATAGGATAGATATCCACTCCATCGTGCATTTTTTCATTATCCTTCAACTACCGCCTTTGACACCTTAGGTACRAACCCATTTGTTGCGACACAAAACCTTCTGTCTATTATAAGTAGTGTTGCTAATAAATGGTAGAGACTTACCAAACATGGGTGCCCTAGTTAGATCCCCTTTGTCATTTGGTGCCCATGACGAGTTTTTTCCTTAGGACCGGGAGTCCATTATAACTTAATACATGACTTTATAATGAACCTCATTTCTCATTCATGCACATGCGGCCTTATTCCCCGCGGACTCCCAAAAATGAGTCTCAATTAAGATCCTTTCTGAATCATCTAAAAACCGAAAAGATTTTCGAGTGATTTGTCCCCTTCACACTCGTTAAAACTGGATTTGAAAGGTCATGAGTCTTAGTTAAGCTATTTTCTGACTCGCTATCAAAAATGGAAAATATTGTCGAGTGAACTTGTCTTTTTCACACTCATAAATTGGATTTGAAAAGATGTCTATTTGGCACAAGTTTACCCCTTTTTCACACCAAGTAGACTACAAGACATAAAAAATGATATTTTTTGGCGTTAAGTTGTGATCACATCTCATGCCCTCGCTTGCAGTGTTGAGCCTTTAGCCGGTTCTCGCTTTGCATTATAAACCGTTGCCTAAGCAATTTTGCATCCTCAACCAAGCAGAGCCTTGTTTATGTCCTTCACAATTTGACACCCTATACCCTGGAGGAAACATCACCCCGAGTGTCCATCTCCCGCATGAATTTCCTTCCATTAATCATAGGTATGTTCCACTTCCGGAACTAGTTTTTCTTACTTGTGACACTCGTTTCCTCCTCTGTATCATAGCATTCATTTGTTATGAAAAAATAAAAAAAGACGGGCGGGAAGGGAGTACTATATTATAATTGGTAGCAGTCGTGTCGCCTTTGAATAGAGCACAAAATTATTGAGTCCTTGTGTCATCATAATTTCGGGTTTAGCATGGCCTTAGGAAGTTGATCTCGTTACAGAGTTTTCTCTACCGACTGGTTACTCTTTCAGTCCCTATAGAGAAAGTTATTGATGCCTCCTGCATCTAATAGTCACATCATTGAGTCTATGCTGCTAAAGTCCATCATATGTCTCATGCTCTTGTTCAAAGGAAGTCTCACAACCTGCGTCGGCCACTCCTCAAAAATCTTGACTTTGCATGTTGTCCATACCCTCAGTTTGTCTCAAAATCACATGATATTATGGTCTTATCATGCACCTTGGCCCTACTTGCATCATCGGTAGGTCACCTTGAACCCAACAATCGACATTTCATCATTGGTCATTGACTAGGTGGTTTCCCTTGTGTTCGACGGCAAGACATCTATTCACACTTGGGGATTCGTGCAATGTCTTAAATGTCATTAGCCTTATTGGTTGTTTCCTCGCCTTTGTCAATAGTTTTCATCATTGATTGTTATTCATAGGTTATTTTTCATGTACTGCTTGCATTTGATACACGTGAAAGACACACAGGATCGTTGGTTCATGAACATGTTCTTCGTCTGATCTCCACCAAATCATAAAGCTCTTGCTTTGTTCCTCGTGTTGACTGATGAGAGATGTTTTAATGCTTTCCTTTCAGCGGATATATTTCCATCGACTTCGGCTCATTTATTCTAGATATGGGACCTAGAGTTTTATGAGTACCTTGAGGCTTGCAGTCACTAGTGGCAGGCTCCCTCACCATTGACAAATGGGAATACATTAATGTCTCATGATCAATGGATTTCTCAAGTGTTCGACACCGACTCCTTTATTCACACTTGTAGGAATGTACTTGGTGCCTTTATACCTACTTTCATTATTGGTAGGTTGTCTCACGTTTGTTAACAGTATACCTCAATGACCGGTAATCAAACGATGTCCCATTATGTTTTACCTCAACTCCTTTATTCACATGATGTAGACTTGCACCATTGGTGGGCAATGTAGAAGACTTGAAGACATCACTATGTGGTCACAGATTTCCTGAGTTGTTTCTTCCCTTTCATTGGACCAACACTTGTTTGACTTTAGTGATCATGGGAGATCAGATTGTACTCCATGGTATATAGATATCTTCAGATTGATTTTGAGACTAGTTTCATTGGGCCTTGTTCGTGACTATGACAACTTTTGGCATATAACCGCAATTGTATCTGCCTATCCATGGCCACAAACACTGATTTGGTATATTTTCCACATGGATCTGCATTGTATTCTTGGGAGCCATGTATGTAAAGTCAGTAAAGAATGTAATGAGAAATCGAGTTCGTCCAGTTAGTTCTCTACCACTCCACTCCTGGGTTATTTATAATGTATTTCGGCCATCGCAGATACTCCTCTGATATCACACATTAGGGGGTATCTGTTATAGAAAGATTTGTCTCACCATTGCTATCTTTCATAGAGGGCCTTTTTCCATTTCCCTATGCAAACTTATCATCCCTTTTTGATAAATCCATAGATAAAAATAAACATTTTCCACATATACGCGCCCTATCAGCTATACAACAAGCGTATATGCAGGCTACTCCACTACAGCCCGTGTACATCGGGATTTGTGCCAGAAAATACAAAAATGGAGTCGGGTTTCCATGTCACGACAAGAGATCTCTGATCCTTGGCCTTCCATATACTGGAAACGTTCTGACTTGACCCTTCAGTTGCATTTTGAAGGCTATAAGGGCACAATTTCGAGCTATGGAAAGGAGGAGAAAGAATTCAACTTTGAGAGCAAAGTTACTCTGGAGAAATTACTTCATATTGAGTCTGCATCCCTTTGTCCCTCAAGTCTGAACACAGTGTTTAACCCCCAAGCTCTTTCCCTATTGTTGAGAGAACCTCATTGTCTCTCTCTTTTGAGCTTGCCTTTGGTGGAGGATTGAAGTGGTGGAGGCCCAGTTGGAAGGAACTTGGTTCCTTGGTTTCGAACCGTGCCGACACGGAAGTCTATAATGTTGACACTTCTGCTGATCAATTATTAATAGAAATACTCATTTCTCGTCCTATTGGTATCATGCAAATATATGATTATTATCCATGGGCATGTTTGTAATGTTTATTAATGGATTATGCTATCTGATGTGATAACCCCTTTACATTATCACTATATACTTGCTTCGCTTGTTTGTTGAGAACTTATTGCAGGTATAAAGCTTTGGGTCGAAGTGTTCAACGGTGGAACATCATCAAACGTTGGATTGAGGTAGGCCTCTTTCTTATCTTTCACATTAGTTTATATAGCATACAATGGAATTGAGTTGATTTTTGCAGTCATACCGGTCTGTTGTGGTTTACCCTTGGCCATAGAGAGTTTTTCCCTCGTAACAAATTTTGGCATAGAAGACTATCTCACATCAACTACAAAGCCTTACCATATGTAAGCAAGGTAGTTATAGGTCTACCAAAATTCAAGGTTGATCATGAAGGTGTGTGCAAGGGATGTGCACAAGGAAAGAACATAAATAATCCTTTCTCCAAGAGTGACAGTAAAGCAGAAGGAATCTTGGAGCTCATCCACTCAAATGTATGTGGCCCAATGCCATCAACCTCTCTTAGTGGGCATGTATACTATGTTTCATTTATTGATGATTATTCTTGTAAACCTTGGGTTTATTTATTGAAATCAAAAGATGAAGTATTTGGAAAATTCAAGGAATTCGAAGCCTTGATAGAGAATCTCTCCGAAAGAAAAATCAAGATACTCAGGTCATATAATGGAGGAGAATACACCTCAAAAGAATTTGTAATATTTTGAAGAGATGTTGGGATTAAGAGGGAGCTCACCACTCCCTACAATCCTCAACAAAATGGTGTAGCAGAAAGAAATAATAGAACTATAATGGAAGCAGTGAAGACTATGATCCACGATCAAGATCTTCCAATGCACTTATGGGTTGAAGAAACAAGAATAGCAGTATATGTCCAAAACAGATTATCCCATAGCGCACTTGGATTCAAAACCCTTGAAGAAATGTTCTTTGGAAAGAATCCAAAAGTAAGCCATCTCAAGATATTTGGTTGTCCAGTGTTTGCACACATTCCGAAGGAAAGGAGAACTAAGTTGGACCCTTCAAGAAAGAAGGGAATATTTGTCGGATATTGTGAGGTCTCTAAGGCCTTCATAATTTACATACCAGGTTACCATCATATTGAGATCAACAGAGATGTAACCTTTGATGAAGGGAAAAAATCAACCCTCCCAACTGTCACAATTTCACTAAAACTGGGGACAACCTTCTCCTCCAAAAAACCAGAAAAAATCAGCAAAACCAAACCTCAACAAATCTCCAGAAAATCCTCTTCCTACAAATATGCTCAGTTGCCACTTGTACGACCTGTCGGTGTCAATTGTAAGGACTATTGTACCTACAAGAAAAATCCGCACGTGGACCAGAAAACCCTCCCACACGTGTGGACCTGTTCCTCCTTATCACACGTACGAACATGTTGATGTCAACTCACACATGCAGAATTATTGTATGGTCTTGTTCAGAACATTTCTTGTTTTCAAAATTTCCCTCCCCTTTTCTATTTTCCCAACTTTTTTTCATTTCTTTTCCCTCTTTTATACCTACCCTCATTCCCCTTTTCTTTTCCCCCTTCTATTTTCCCTTTCTAGTTACTATACTTAGTCATTTCTCAAAAATGGTAGGTTCACGGGTTGGTGGGCTTGCAGATCATCACCTCCATCCATATTCCCATATCATGAGTCGGACCGACCGTTGTGTTATTATGTACTTAATTGTTTTTGTAACCGCGAGTTCAAGCTTTCATATTCCAAATTTCGCGATATCCATTTTTCACCCAAAGATTCGTGATCTACATTATGATTGTCATACTTGTCACGGGTACCGATCTCCTAAGCATCTTTGTTCTCATGTATTGAGTCCAACCAACCGTAGCGCAACACTTAGCCTATTTTCAATCATTCGCAACCGTGGGTTCGCGAGATCCCGAGTTGGCAGGTTCACAAAAGTTCCCAAATTCAAATTTCTCTCGTTCATCCTCGCCATCTTCGTGCTTTTCCCAATACGCATTTAAGTATGGTTTAATGCTAATAAATCATCATGTGGTTTTCGTAAAGACCATCATTAATAAGCGAAGGGTTCGAGGATATTTTCCATTAAACCACATTAAAGCATGATTTGACAAAGATTGTATTATTGTTGTCTCTCTCAAGAGTTCATTTCAAGTATTATCTAGTTAAAAGAACAATCTTGTCAACCTATGGCAGCAGTAGCTAGACAACATTTATGCGGTGATACTTTGAATATTTTTGGGCATAAAGACCAGAACTTTCAAAGGTCCATAGATTATTCTTACTATTCATCTCCCTCTGCTAAAAAATAAGTGATCTGGATATCTATAATTGCTCGCGCAGGGCGTGTCCCTAAAGTTTTCGACTGCAAGGAAATAGTTGCATGGTGCGTTGAGAAATACGTACCAAGTCAGCGAATCATACAACTCCAGGATCGTTCCCCCATCTCTCTTTCACTGCAAATATTTCGTAAGATGTTGAAGCTCTCTGAACCAACACTTACCTTCAAAGGAGAAGATTGCAGGGATTTCCTAAAAATGCATCACAACGACATGGAACTCTTTCTTGAGTTCTTGGAGAATCTCGCAGCTATCCCACAAGACATTACCAAGATTCAGATCTACTCATTTAAAAACCCCTTTCAGGAAATTTCTTGGTTGTTTATGTTGAATTTTCAATGAGCTCCGGGTCATGCATTTACATTTAAATTTTTTGTTTAGCTTTTACTTGAACCATAACTACTATAGAAAACCAAGATCACAAGAAGAATAACCATGCACAAGAACACAAGAAGTATCCTGGGAAACCCTTATCAACAAGGGAAGAAAAACTAGCCAATCCTTTTCTATATTCTTCAAGAGAAAGACCTCCCACACCATCACCAAACCTAGCACACAAGAGGGTGTTGTAATTCTCATAATTTCAAACCGCAACTTCTGAAATCATGAGATGACATAATGTTAAGTGTGTTTCCTCAATGGGGATTCACCTTTATTTATATAAGACTTATCACATCAAATGATGTGTCTATTGGCACAATAGGCCCGACCTCAATAACTCAAAATATAATTAATAATTACCATATTAATTATCTTTTACTTTATGGTGGGACCGACATGTGCCCTTTACATCACAATAGGGTTACATGTAATTCTAACTCTTGGAAAATATAGCAAGGGATCTCATACACCCACTAGTGCTCAGCCACTAAGGTCACATCCATCAATGCTCAGCCACAGGGATGTCCACATCTCTATCTCACTATGTCTCACATGAGAATCACACTCACTAGTGCTCAGCCACTAGGATCACGTTCACATGTGCTCAGCCATAGGCACATCCAACTCAATAGATCACTTTCTCACTACATCTCACAGGAGAATCACACTCACTATTGTTCATCCATGAGGATCATGTTCACCTGTGCTCATCCACAGGCACGTCCAACTCAACAGATTTCTTTCTCACTACGTTTCACGAGAGAATCATCTAGAGTATCACATCATCTCAACTATTTGCATAGAAGAGACCAATACATCATTTCATCTTCGTCTTAGAGAGAACGACACACCCAACTCATGGGATTCCTCACCCCATAGGGGCACACAACATTCCATCTATGTCTCATAGAGGAACCACACACTCATCTCATGGGCTTCCTCACCCCACAGGGGCACACATAATTCCATCTTCATTTCAGAGAGGAACCACACACCCAACTCATGGGCTTCCTCACCCCACAGGGGCACACAACATTCCATCTTTGTCTCAGAGAGGAACCACACACCCATCTGTAACACCCTGTTTCCCCGAGTCTGTAAAAATAACTATATTGGCCAAGAACTATGGAAAACTCAAAGATGTGAATGTTTGATTTGACAGACCTTTGTATAAAAGGTCGATGAATGTAAATTATATCATGAATATGTGTTGCATGATTGTTGGGAGGGGATGTGTTGAAAGAGACCACGATGGCTGATGAGAGGTGGTGGAAGGGGCCGAGAATGGCTACGTTAACTTCCACCGAACCGAAACTCTACTGGTTTGTACGTGCTCGGAAACCAAAGCTCACTCTCTGACCCTGGAATGAATTACCCACCAAGATGGTAGGTGGGGAGTCTCCTCAAGAGTAAATGAGGGGATGGGGGCAAACTTCCCATCCGCAGAAGCTCTCAAACCTGACCACGGATAGGAAAATTCGTGCCACATGCAACCTCGCAGGAAAAAGGCAAGGAAAGAAGTGTGGAAGGGGAAGAAGAGGAGCGCGTGAAACAGGAATCGCGGAAAGGAGAACCAGAGGAACTCCGAAAATACAAAGAGTCATGAGCAAAGGAGAAGGGGAGTAACCTTCTTCCTTGAATTTCGTGAGCTGGAAGTAGGAGACTGAGTCTCAAAGCATCGTGGTCTAGCTCGGGGGTGGCTAGTGGTAAATCCGGTTGGAATCACTGAACCTACGGTTGGGTGGAAATGAGCACCCCTCTCAGCATTCGCATCATGTCTGAAATTTTTGATAAGTGTTATATCTTGCATTTGGAATTGAATGTCCTCATCGCATGCTCATTTTTATACGCTCGAAAATAGTCTCTGTATAGAAGTGGTTGCCTTGTGTTTTGATTGGAAATAATGGATGCATGCTTATACTAATATAACTACAAATTGGTTAATGTATGGAATGTGTAAGTTCGGGATACGAGTCCATTCCCTTGAGGATCGACCCATCTAACTGGGTTCATGCTATGCCTCGGTTTATCCTCCCGAAGGCACCTTTTTCGGGAAATTTCCCTCGCTTTCCAGAGTTGGAGTGAGCCCCTTGAAAAGACTACCATGTAGTAAATCCGTGAGTTTACCTTGCCCCTTTCGTGAAGTAAATGGGCTTCGAAGTTTCGACTCCTGGGAAACCCAGATGTGAGACCCCTTGTCTGTGCACATTGC
>ML787154.1:27960-41549 GCA_009831015.1 Picea engelmannii
ATCTCTCTCTCTCCCTCTCCTTCACTCCTTCCTTATTTAAATATCTCTTTCATATTCTCTCCCTTACCTCCCTCCCACTCTCTCTCTCCTCCATATCTCCCTCTCCCTCCCTCTTCCCCCTCTCTCTCTTTCTTCCCATGTCCCTCTCCCTCCCTCCCTCCATATCTCTCTTTTTCCTTATCTCTCTCCACATCTCTTTCTCCCTCCCTCCCTCTCTCTCTCTCTATCCATTGACCAAGGCCATACAATAATTCCATTGACCAATATTAAAAGCAATACAATAATTCAATATGAAAAATATTAAAAGCAATACAATAATTCCATTGACCAAGGCCATATTTGTTTTCAACGTTTCTACTTGAAACCCTAAACGCCTCCTTAAAATTTCTTTTGGGGTCTGTATAAAGCTCTGCAAAATAGTCCATGGTAAAACTTCAAAAATAAAAATAAAACTTATAAAATAAAATTTTAGAAAAACAAGAAACTAGAGAGATCTTTAGATCGAATCCCTCCGGGGTATAAGAAGAAGAAGAAATGAGCTGGGCGTGGCATATTAGCATGGCGGAAAAATACAATTGTGCTGAAAATCAAACATTGGCTAGTCATCGTACTATTGTATATAGTTTCACTTAAATAACTTGAAAATATCGAAACCAGATATGAAATCATTAACTGTGAAGGTGTGGTACAGGATTCAGTTACATTTTACTGGCATCCCCACCATTATTCAGTTACATATTACTGGCATCCCCACCATTATTATGAGTCAGATAAGATGTAACGTGTCATACTACATAAGCCGTTGAGATTGGGGATCCGGTAGAAGCGTCGAGTTTCCCTGTGTAATTTGAACGAGAAAATGAATAGAACTCTACCACGGATCTATACCTGTGTTTTATATTGAATAGAACTCTACCACGGCTCTATACATTTATTTTTTTATATAATAAAAAAACTTCGTCTACCTCTCTTACAACCTACCCGTATTCCCAGCCTCAAACGATATAGTCAAACGATTTAACTTTATACGCATATGATCTAGTATTTTCTACTTAATAAACAAATTTAATATTCTATTCTTAAATGTTCATGCAGGATTGTCATTTTAGCAAAAAGAGAGCAGGAGAAAAATGTACCTGAAAACTGGAGAGATGAGCGAGTCCCCAAATTATTTTTCCTGTGAATTTGTTGTTGGAAAGAATAAGTCGTTTGGGTGAAATTATTACCCCAGATGTCCACCACTGTGAGATTTTGACTCCTGTCGAGCTTTCACATGAGGGTGCCCGCAGGGTTTTGTTCCAGAACATCAAGGTTCCTAGCTTCAGCAGGGTTACGGTTCATCCGAGAACCCTTCGGGTCATGCTTTCATCTGCAGGGGTAGGCATTTGAGTTGCATGAAGATCTTCGGAATAGGTCCCGTGAGCTTTTTTTTCTGAAAGATCAAGGAACGCAGACATACACACAACATAAAATAACGCACAAAGAAAATAGCGCTTACCAGAAATCCCTGAGAGAGTGTACAGATAGATAGAAGAAAAGAACGAAGGCCACTTCCAGAACGGAAAAAAGCAAAAAGCAAAGAAAAAAAGCAAATAAAATGCTAAACAAAAGGCATGCTGGATGTGAATAAGGATAAAATGGTTGACATCATTGAATTTCACTATCGTTAGATTGCCAACGAAGACAAACTGACCATTGAATTTATAATTATGTAAAATTATCCAACCCTCTAATTGTTATCCTTTCAGAATTTAAATTCAAATATTCAAATTTCGAAAAACTACATGCTGAGAGTTCAGAGTGTCTTGGGTGACTACGCAATTAAATGCCTTATAGTTAGATATTTATTGGTCACCATGAGTGACTACCACAGTCACTTGTCAATTCTACATATTGACAATGGCAATGCAAACTTCACCCCAGTTTTTTTTTGTTTTTATACACTTGGCAAGCATAAAAGCTAAAAATATTTAAGTTCAATTAGATATATTATCTTATAATCATGAAATTAAATCTGTATATATTAGCAAATATTAAGTAAAATGCAATATAAAATACAATACAATTCAGCTTACATGTTTAATAATATTTTATAAACTATTTAATTCAAAAATTAATATTTAAGTTCAATAAGATATATTAACCTATAATCATAAAAGTAAATATATATAAAATAGTTTGATTGAAAGAAATATTAATATTAAGGTAAAGTGAAATATAAAATATAATGATAATTTAGTTTATGATTAATAATATTTTATAAAGTGTTTACTTTAAAATTTTCAAGTAGATATTATTTTACAAACTTATTGTATAAGTTTTTATAGGATTTTGTTATTTTTCCTACACATAATTTCAAACATATAATTATATCTTTTGTAATATTATATAAATAATAAATATTAAACAGTTTCAAGTGAAAAAATATTCACAATATCTAAGTAAAATAATATTTACAAAATCTAATATTGAATATAGTGAAAATGGTGCTTTTAATAAAGAAAATACTTTGACATAAATTTTAGAGCACATGATATTAAACAACATTAAACTAAGTAACTATGTTATAAAGTAGAAAAAAAAAAGTAACATACACATTTCAAAATTTAAATTAATAAAAATTGAAAACATAATATTCAATGGGAAAAAAAAAGTTTCATATACGTTTCAAAATCAAAATTGAAAAATTCCAAGTAGATTGGAGCATTTTCTATGTTACCAGCTAAAACAAAACTACACTGAAACCATACACATGGCTCAATGAGTTAGTAGTTTTTATGTGAGAGAGGTTTGTCTCTATGAGACTAGATAGCCCAAACTCAAAAATAGGTCTAGGGTTGGATGCTCAGGCTTTCTTGCCCCAAGGAGGCTTTCTTTCCCCAAGGAGGGTGATAGATCCAACTGGTGGTTTGATTAACTATAAGAGAAAGTTTGGTTGTACTATTTTTTTTTTCATATTGTATCAAATTCAAATTTGAATTCAAACTTGGTAACTTTTCCTTTTGGTTGGTAACTCTTCTTTTTGGTATGGGGTCTAACGGAAGGTCCTAAGACACAAAAATAATAATGACATATTTTTTCACTGAGAGGTGATAACACTTCTATGTGACCATATTATTTCCCTTCTAATTTAGAATTTTAATTTGGAATGTTGGAAGAGAAAGTTTGATTGTATTTCTTTTTTTTCATATTGTATCAAATTCAAATTTGAATTCAAACTTGGTAACTATTCCTTTGGGTTAGTAACTCTTCCTTTTGGTATGGGGTCTAACATGAGGTCCTAAAAAAATAAAATCATAAGGGCATATGTTTTCACCGAGGGGTGATAACACTTCTCTGGACCATATTATTTCCCTTCTAAATTAGAATTTTAATTAGGAAGGTTGGAAGAGAAAGTTTGGTTGTACGTTTTTTTTTCTTTTGGTATGGGGTTGAAACAGAGATCCTAAAAAATAAAAATTATAAAGGCATAAGTTTCACTGAAGGGTGATAACACTTCTCTCTAACCATATTATTTCCCTTCTAAATTATAATTTTAATTTGGGATGTTGGAAGATAAGAACATTCTTCAATCTTAATGTGAAAATGGGAGGCTGAATTCTAATTTTGACAATTATAAGATAATAACATTTTCAATTTAGACTTTGGATGTGGAATTTGAATTTGAAGGGGCGGAAGCTAACTATATTTTTAATCTAAACACTCAAGTCTTGAAAATATCATGTAGACTATGGAATCTCAACACTCAAGTCTTGAAAATATCATGTAGACTATGGGATGATAATAGAAATATTAATTGAAGAACTTAGAATTTTTGTATTTTTAAGGAGTGGAATGTCTTTTCAAATTCAGTTTATTTATTTTTTTCTTTCTTTAGAATTTTCTTTCACGGTATTTGATGTCTATCACTAAGATTCAATTAATGAAGAATTGTTTAGTGCTCTCTCCTAAATTGAAGGTTGTGATTACATAATGTTGTGATAAATGAAAGGTTATATGCATTTAGTAAATTAATTGTCAGGTTTTAGTTGATGCTTTAGCCATGTATTGTACTTGTCCAACTCCTTGTATCCACCTCCAAGCCATTTTTCATTGCTTTATGCTGCACTTGAATGGGTAGCAGTAGCATCAAGCATATAGTGGGGAGGTGGAGTGAGAGGGTCACTGACGCAACCTTCCCCACTCCTCGGAGAATGGTCACTCTCACCAGGACCTTCTTTCTCTTAGGACCGAAGAGTCAAAGAACTCTTCCCACTCCTTACAAGAGTTCTCAATACCCACAAAAATCTCTTAACGCGATCTCCCCTTTGTCTTTGTCGGGAAATCGGGTTTTGCGCTATCGCGAAACTTGTGGGAATGGTTCTCGTGCTCCCCAAAACCCCGAACCCCGATGGGTCAAAGGTCAACGCTTTTGGGATAGTCGGGGATTTCCCTATCGGGAAATCGAAACATGTGATGTCTCAATTCACTTGCACCACCAATCCCCGAACCCCGAACTCAGATGGCATGTACACTATCTCCTTGCCACATCACCTCTGCTCTCCGTGCTATCGGGAATCACGTGATCGCGATTTCACCCGTCGCAATTCCGTTGCACTGGGAAGTCCCGAATGCCGAATCCCGATTCTCCGGGATCGTGTGCCACGTATCCTTATAGTGATCGACGGCTCCGATTAGATCGGGAAATCGCTAATCGCGATTTCAGAAAATGTGAAACTCTTGCCTCCGTAAAGCCCGATAAGCCGATTCTCGATGGCTCTTGGATTCCTCCTGTGCTTGAGAGTTAAATCCCACGCAACTTTCCAAGATCCGATGGTAGGCGGGAATTCGTGAATCTCCCCCTTCAAGACCTAGCCGTCAATTCCTCCTGGTAAGGAATTCTCTCGATCAATATATTTCTCCTGCTCGATCCTTCCTCGAGCCGCTTCTTGGCACTCCTCCGCTGCGTCATGAAAGAACTATCCCTCCTGAGCTTGTCTTCGCTTCACGAGTCTCTATGAAAAATTGTTGCACGCACTCCTTGCGGTAGATATTCGAACACGACCAAGTGTTGAATCTCCCTCGACCCTGCGCACTCACCTACAACAACAGTCTTAATTCCCCTTTTTTCAGAATCGCAATCCTGAGTCCTCGTCCAACCTGCGCATGCCTTGCACGGCTCTGGTGCCAAATCTTCACTTCTAAGATGAATGGAAACAAAATCTAGCCCTAAGTAAACCCTGCAGTCACACACTCCTTGCGGACAAATTCAACTGCACTCCCTGCAGGAATTCTCTGGCTCACTTAGAGAAACAATTGAAACTCATTCACTCATTCTCTTAGATTTCTAATTAATCATGAAATCACACACCCAGCATATCAAAGAAAATGCATAACAGGAAGAAAATTACTCATGAGCATAATATCAACAACACACAGAGAGTAACACAGCCATGGAATTGAATCAAAGCTTTCTATTAATTCAATATCTGTACATGGTGGTTCTGCACACAATTTCTCTGCTTGCTCCTCTCTTCTGAATGCTGTTAATCTGAATGTGAATCATACAATGTACAAAGAAGGGTGTCTATATCCGTTTTCCCTCACGAATCTCTAAACTATCTATTCTGGAATTAAAAATCCTATCTACCTGCATTAAATCTATTAAATGCCTTCTTATCTACTAAGGACGAGAGCTTAAAGGTTGAAGGTCCCCTTTACAATACAAATGTGCTTCTTTAAGAAATGACTTCATTAAAGAGCGGCGCAACAACTTTCAATTATTTCAAAATGCATGCTGGCGCTATCCAGTTGTTTCTTCTCAATGTGCTGGCTCACTTGATGAGTGAGCGATGCTCCTGCATCATACTCCCTTGCTTGAAAATTTTCATGGGCTCCTATCCATGAGCTCCTGCACGGTCTATCCATGCTTTTGTATCACGGCCTCATTTTCCTAGCTAGCATCCTCCACTAGGTGATTCTTCCACTTCACCAGGTACTGAAAATACTGCTTTCGTCTGGTCTTCTTACCCACTCGCTTGTCCAGTATGCAGTCCACCTGCGGCTTCTATTGAATCGTCATCTATTTCTGCCACTGGATCACTGGTTCCTCATCTCCAGCATCTACTTCTCCAGCCCTGTATGGGTATAAATCTACCACGTTGAATATCAGAGATATTCTAATGCCCTCCGACAACTCAATTTCATATGCATTCTCTCCGAATTTCTTCAGGACTCTACATGGCCCGATCTTTTTCATCTTGAGTTTATTGTATGTTCCCCTTGGGAACCTTTCTTTCCTCAAGTGCGCCAGAATCGTATTACCAAATTTGAACTGAAGTTGTCTGTTCCGTTGATCGGCTCTGCGCTTATATTCTTGATTTGAGTCTTGCAGTCGCTGCTTCACCTTACTGTGAAGTTCCTGCATCGCCTCAGCGAATTTTTCTACACTAGCACTGCTAGTCGCAGTCTGCTCTGAATCTCGCAATTCAGAAACTCCTCTCGATTGTGTGCCATACACAATCTGAAATGGACTCTTGCCTGTACTCTGATTCACAGAATCGTTGTATGCAAATGCTGCCTGTGGTAATATGTTGTCCCAGGTACTATGGTGTTCTATCACCAGGCTCCTCAGTAAGTCTCCAAGACTTCTATTGACCACCTCGGTCTGTCCATCTGTCTGCGGATGGTAAGTTGAACTAAAAGCCAAATTAGTCCCTAGCTTCTTCCATAGCGTCCTCCAAAAATGACCTATGAATTTGGTATCCCTTTCCGAGACAATGCTTCTCGACAATCCATGAAGTCTAACAACCTCTTTGAAAAACAAGTTTGCGATGTGCATCGCATCGCTAGTCTTCTGACATGGAACAAAATGTGCCATCTTCGAAAACCTGTCTACCACCACAAAGATGGAATCTACACCTCTCTGCGTTCTTGGCAATCCCAATACAAAGTCCATACTAATTGCCTCCCATGGCCTCTCAGGTATGGGTAATGGTTGATAAAACCCGACATTCTACTTCCGGCCCTTCGAGTGCTGACAAATCCTGCATCTGTCAACAAACCTCTTGACCTCTGCTCGCATGCCCGGCCAAAAATATGATTCGCTCAGCTTTGTGAATGTTTTATCATGACCAAAGTGTCCTGCTAATCCTCCACTATGCTTTTCCTTCACCAAGTTCTCCCTCATGGAGCAAATTGGAATACACAGTTGATTGCCTCTGAACAACAATCCTTCTTGGATCATGTAGTCTATCCATGGGCTTCGATCTCTGAGAACTGGATTCTCAGCTGCCTCGTATGCCTGTCTTAAATCTGCATCTCGTGTGTACATGTCTTTAAGATTTTCAAAACCCAAGGTTTTGACTCGAAATTCCTGCAGCAACAAACATTTCCCGCTCAAAGCATCAGCCACTTTGTTAGTAGTTCCTGAAATGTGTTTTATCACAAATGTGAAATTCTTCATGTACTCTACCCATTTTGCATGTTTCTGGTTCAACTTCTCCTGTTGACTCACAAACTGCAATGCATGATTATCGTTGTACAATACAAATTCTTTCGGGATCAAGTAATGCCTCCACTTCTTTAATGCCTGTATGATGGCATAAAACTCTTTATCGTATGTGTAGTATTTCAGCTTCACATCATCCAGCTTCTCGCTGAAATATGCAACTGGTCTGTCCTCCTGACTCAAGACCGCTCCTATAGCATATCCGTTCGCATCACATTTCACCTAAAATGTTTTCTGAAAATCAAGCAACACCAACACTGGTTTCTCTGTGATCTTCTTCTTCAACAAATTGAAGCTATTCTCAGCCTCTGCTGTCCAATGAAAAATCTTATGCCGCTTCTTCACTGTGTCCATCATTGCGGCGCTAATTACACTAAAATTCCTAATGAACTTTCAGTAGAAACTGGCTAAACCATGGAAACTCCTCACCTCGAAAACATTTCTCGATGATGGCCAATTTTTTATCACTTCCACCTTGCTCGGATCCATTTTCAACTCATTCACTGAGATAAAAAAACCCAAATAAATGAGCTCTGTCTTCATGAACGAAGATTTCTTTATGTTTATCAACAGCCTCTCCTGCTGTAGCTTTCTCATCACAATTTCCAAATGTTTCAAATGTTCAGCCTTCGTCTTACTGAAAATCAATATATCATCCAGATATACAACTACAAACTTTCCGATGAATTCCTTCAGAACTTCATTCATCAGTCTCATGAATGTGCTCGGTACGTTTGTCAAGCCAAACGGCATGACCAACTATTCGTACAAACCTTCGTTTGTTTTGAATGATGTCTTCCATTCATCACCTTCCCTCATGTGAATCTGATGGTATCCGCTCTTCAGATCAATCTTTGAAAAGAAATTTTCCCCGCTCAAGCAATCCATCAGAACATCCATTCTCGGTAGTGGGAATATATACCTGATGGTGATTTTGTTAATCTCTCTGGAGTCTGCACACATTCTCCAGCCTCCATCCTTCTTCGAACTTAGTACTGTTGGAACAGCACACGGACTCAGACTCTCTCTAACCAATCCTTTATCTAACAAACCCTGGACCTGGTTCTTAACCTCTTAATTCTCTTGAGGCGTCAATCTGTATGCAGCCTTATTCGGAAAACTTGCTCCCGGTATGAGTTCAATGTGATGGCTCGCACTCCTCATCGGTGGCAACGAATGAGGTAATTTGTCCACGATGATATCAGCGAACTCCTCCAGCAGTTCCTGAATCTCAACTGGTAAATCATCCATTCTCGTGCTAGTCAAGACAATTCTTGGTTTCCTGACCACAAAGAATTGTGGATATTCATTCTTCTCCATCTCTGTGAGAAGTTCCTTCCCACTCATGAGAAGTATGGTATTGCTTACTTCCGGTTTTACCTCTTTATCCTTTATCAGAAGCAATTTATGGGTTCTCCCATTCTTCTCCAGTGTATATGTGTTCAGCTTCCCATCATGAATCACATTTCGGTCATATTGCCATGGTCTACCCAACAATACATGACAGACATCCATGGGAATAACATCGCACAGAATCTGATCATTATAATTCCCAATTTTAAATTCAACTAAACACTTCTTAGTGACACTCACCTGATGTCCTTTTTGTAGCCACGAGACTTTATATGGACTCAGGTGCTTAGTTGTCTTTAGCTCCAATTTCTCCACCATCTCGGTTGAAACGAGATTATCTGTGCTCCCGCTATCCACAATGACCTTGCACTTTCTGTCCTTGGCTGTGCAAGTTGTCCTGAATAGTCTGCTCCTCTGTACTCATCTTTCCACCTCTTTCTCAGGTGTTAAAAGGACTTTATGCATCCCAAGTGATCGTCCATTGTCTACATCTTTTGACTCATCATCACGCTTCTGCGCTTCATTGATGTGAGCTTCTCCAATGTCCTTCTTCTTCTATGGACACTCAAATGAATTGTGCCCATTTTTCCCACATGTAAAACATGTGATCACTCCACCTCTTCCTCTACCTCGACCTCTAGTACGAGGAAGTGTGTTTGCATCAGCATAATCTCCCCGCTGATCATTCTGCTGTCCTCTTGGCTCAACATACGGCTGCCTCTGTTGTGAGGTTCCACCTCTTTCACCCTTACTCTGAGGTCTCTTCCATTCCTCCTTGGGCTTATGATATTTCTCCTGGGCAACTCCCTTGCCTCTGGGTTGACTCTTGCCTCGCCCTCCCTGTCCTTGCTTTTGGCTTAGATTCTCCTCGGCCTTCAGAGCCATCTGGTACACATCCTCAACTGTTCAGATGGTTACCATGCTCAACTCATCCTGAATGTCGTACCTCAACCCATTCAGGTATCTCGCCACCTTCTCATCATCGCTCTCCCGATGACCTTCTCTGATGTTGAGCTTGTAAAACTCTTCGATGTATTCCTTCACCGTCATCAACTTCTGTCTCAAGTTTTTCATTTGCTTGAACAACATGATCTAGTAATCCCTCGGGATGAACTTCGCCTTCATCTTCACGATCATCCTATCCCAGTTTTTAATTTTCTGTTTTCCTTTGGAACGTCTATCTGCTTGTAGCTCGTCCCACCATAAGGCTGCATGTCCTTTCAAATTAGTGACAGCATGCCTTACCTTCTTTTCCTCTTTGATATCTTCATAATCGAAGTAGGTATCAAGAGCTCTAATCTAGTCCAGCAACTCTTATGCATCCAAGATCCCTTTGTAAGCTGGAATATCCATTTTGGTCTTGGAACTCATCCTGGAAATGGCTTTGATCAATCGCTCTGTTGATGCATCCTCTGCTGTGACCTCTTTGGAATGTCCAACTTATTCTTCGACTTTGAAATCACTAAGATCCCTAGCACCAGCTCTGCGTCTTTGTGCTGTCTCCATCTCCTCAAGCCTTGCTCGAAGATCTCTCATCTGGCGCTCCATTTCTGGATTTCCTGCTAGCCTGCCTCTTCTTCTCACCTCCCTGTCCTCTGGGTCTGGTGATTGTCTTTCCCTTCTCGATGGCATGATGAAATCTTATTTCTCTCTCTTTCACAGAAAACAAAGAGTCTTCCCGCTCTCATACCACTTGACGCAACCTTCCCCACTCCTCGGAGAATGATCGCTCTCACCAGGACCTTCTTTCTCTTAGGCCCGAAGAGTCAAAGAACTCTTCCCACTCCTTACAGGAGTTCTCAATACCCACATAAATCTCTTAAAGCGATCTCCCCTTTGTCTTTGTCAGGAAATTGGGTTTTGCGCTATTGTGAAACTTGTGGGCAGGGTTCTCGTGCTCCCCAAAACCCCGAACCCCGATGGGTCAAAGGTCAACGCTTTTGGGATAGTCGGGGATTTCCCTATCGGGAAATCGGAACATGCGATGTCGCAATTCACTTGCACCACAAATCCACGAACCCCGAACTCCGATGGCACGTGCACTATCTCCTTGCCACGTCACCTCTTCTCTCCGTGTTATCGGGAATCGTGTGATCGCAATTTCACCCGTCGCAATTTCGTTGCACTAGCAAGTCCCGAATGTCGAATCCCGATTCTCCGGGATCGTGTGCCATGTATCCTTATAGTGATGACGACTCCGATTAGATCGGGAAATCGCTAATCACGATTTCAGAAAATGTGAAACTCTTGCCTCTGTAAAGCCCGATAAGCCGATTCCCGATGGCTCTTGGACTCCTCCTGCACTTGAGAGTTAAATCCCACGCAACTTTCCAAGATCCCACGATAGGCGGGAATTTGTGAATCTCCCCCTTCAAGACCTAGCCGTCGGTTCCTCCTGGTAAGGAATTCTCTCGATCAATATCTTTCTCCTGCTCAATCCTTCCTCGAGCCGCTTCCTGGCACTCCTCCGCTGTGTCACGAAAGAACTATCCCTCCTGAGCTTGTCTTCGATTCATGAGTCTCTATGAAGACTTGTTGCACGCACTCCTTGTGGTAGATCTTTGAACACGACCAAGTGTTGAAGCTCCCTCGACCCTGTGCACTCACCTGCAGCAGCAGTCTTAATTCCCCTTTTTTAAGAATCGTAATCCTAAGTCCTCGTCCATCCTGCGCATGCCTTGCATGGATCTGGTGCCAAATCTACACTTCTGAGATGAATGGAAATAAAATCTAGCCCTAAGTTAACCCCGCAGTCACGCACTCCTTGCAGACAAATTCAATTGCACGCCTTGCAAGAATTCTCTGGCTCACTTAGAGAAACAATTGAAACTCATTCACTCATTCTCTTAGATTTATAATTAATCATGAAATCACATACCCAGCATATCAAAGCAAATGCATAACAGGAAGCAAATTACTCATGAGCATAATATCAACAACACACAGAGAGTAACACAGCCATGGAATTGAATCAAAGCTTTCTGTTAATTCAATATCTGTACATGGTGGTTCTGCACACAATTTCTCTGCTTGCTCCTCTCTTCTGAATGCTGCTAATCTAAATTTGAATCATACAATGTACAAAGGAGGGTGTCTATATCCGTTTTCCCTCACGAATCTCTAAACTGTCTATTCTAGAATTAAAAATCCTATCTACCTGCATTAAATCTATTAAATGCCTTCCTATCTACTAAGGACGAGAGCTTAAAGGTTGAAGGTCCCCTTTACAATACAAATGCGCTTGTTTAAGAATTGACTTCATTAAAGAGCGGTGCAACAACTTTCAATTATTTCAAAATCTGTGCTAGCGCTATCCAGCTGTTTCTTCTCAATGTGTTGGCTCGCTTGATGAGTGAGCGATGCTCCTGCATCAGTCACTTGTTTCATAGAGAAAGTAGTCATTCAAACTTAGATCAAAGAATGATAACATATTGAGAAATTAATAACATAGAGTCTTTTAATGCTTTGGGGATTTTGATCACAAAATACAAGTGGTGATTCCCATTGTAGTTCCTACAAAAATCACCATCCAAAGTTATTAGTGGATACGTTATGATCTCTTATTACTATTTATTTTCTATTCTTTGCATCAAGTTTCTCATTGCTTTCTTGTATATATGTGATTAAGGTGTTTAGCATAAAGTGTATTCATAAACATGGAAGGTGATACAAACCATTGCTTCATGTAGGATGCGCTTTGTAAATTTCATGTTGTTCTTCACCCTTTTGTAAATTTCATCTTGTTCTTGACCCCTATAATATTTTTCCTCAAACTCGAATTTCATAATGGAATTCTTGAATATTGATGTCAAAGTTGTTTAAGTTTTTAATATGGATCGAGTTAATATATATTCTCCTCTTTTCACAATTCTAAAAAACGGTTGGAGTTCATTTACCAAACTCCCTTCACTAAAAGGATGATTTCAAGAAACTAATACTATAAATATACTTGATTTTGTTTTGGTAATATTAATTTTTTTGAAATCATTCTTCTTCAAATATAGTTGATTTAATTTTTCTAATACTAAATTTAGTACTAAATTTATACTAAATTTACTATCATTGATTTAATATGATATAGTTGATTTTTAATATAATATAATATTTTGATTTTTATAGTATAATAGAATATAGATATATATATTTTTTTTAAATATAGTTGATTTAATTTTTTAAATATAATATAGTTGATTTTTAATATAATATAATATAATATTTTGATTTTTATAATATAATATAATACAGTTAATATTTTATTTAATATTCTTGATTTAATTTTTGTAATATNATATATATATATATATATATATATATATATATATATATATATATATATATAACAAAATTTATAAAATTAAATAAACATATTTTATAAGGATTCATATAGTAATAAATCTCAATTCTTAAGCTCGAGCAAAAATCCCCAAAATAAAGATGCCCCAAAGCTGAAACAAAGTTGTAGAATTTAGCATATGTATTTAAAAACTCAAAAGCATCAATCCTAAAGGTCCATGTCCACTATTATGATTCTTTATATTATTTGAATTTAGATAGTAGAAACAAACAAAAGATGAAAACCAGAGCCCCAACAATCATTAAGCCCGAGGTGTTGGACACACCTACCACACTTAGAGGGGGGGGTGAATGAGTGTGGGGCTCTTTTTCCCAAAACTTCCCTCTTGCACAAAAACTCATCAATTAGCATTCAACATTTATTCATTACCCATTGTTGTCATTTATAACCAGT
>ML787154.1:57988-79985 GCA_009831015.1 Picea engelmannii
TTGAGGAACATCATGTTACAACACAAGCATCAAGGAACACACCAATTCAACATTAGTCAACCAATATAATTGTCACAATTCTACGTAACCATTGAGTAGCATCACAAACTAATAAATGTGACAAAAATATTAATTAATTTTCTAATGTGACTTAACCATTAAGGAACATAGAAATTTCATATAATGTGAGCAATATGAATATCATGATGCATCATGACCATTTACAAACATCGCATTGAAACATAACCCTTAAGGAATGTCGCAAGGTGACATAACTCTTAATGAATGTCACATGTGACATAACCATAGAGGAACAAATCAATTTGAGATAACACTTTGAATCACAATGGGATATACTCATTGGGCAACATCACAATCAAACATAGCCTTCAAGGAATGTCACAATGTCACAAAAACCTTGATGGAAATCGCATTTTGACACAATCATTGAGGAATTTAGAAATTCAACATAATTCAAGCATGATATGACATGGTTAGCCATAATAAAACATAAGGAACATACCATTGTTAAACATGGTCAAACATAAGGAACATACCATAGTCAAACATGGTCATAGAAATTTGATATAAGAAACATATCATAGCCAATCACGCTCAACCATAGTCACTTATAATTAAACATGGTCAACCATAGTCAATAATGATCTACTGGAATCAACAATAGTTAAATGTGGTCAACCATATGTCAACCATAGTTCTGATATACTAGAATATGTTTTTGTTCCAACCATGGAATAGAGAAGCGAATTACAACAAAAACAATTATGAGCAATTTAAAAAAACAACTTAGAGAAGATTTTCATTTACTTAGAGATTGATTTGAGGTATGGCTACTAAGTATTTTGACAAGTGCACCTTCCTCTAGTTCTTCAACTAATCATAAAATAATATGTTCCTTGCAAAGGCTTTTCAAGAACATAAACCTTGGTTCTTTTGGTGGTTCCCTAAGACTCCATGGAATCCGATCCCTAATTATTTCTTCTCAGTGGAATGATAAGTGATCAAATGGATAATGCATATACATATTCAGAACAAGACATCGATAGCACTTGTAACGACCCTGCTTAAATAGATGTATAGGATTATTAATTATAATTAATTCAATAATCTAACTATCCTAAAAGTTAGCTAAACAATAATTGTTTCTTAAATAATATTAACTAATTAATTATTATTAATTACTTGTTCATGTCTGTCAACGATTAATTAATTATTGATTGACTCATTAATTAATTAAGTAAATAATTAAAGGGGTTAATAAGTCAATTTGTTAAAGACTTATGTATTTGGGAAGGGATAAGACATTAAATATAAGGATAAGATATTAAAAGGGATAACATAAGATTATAAATACGAAAGGATAACATAATAAATAAATGGATAAGGAAAGTAATGAAAGGGGGAGAGTTGGTGAAGGGGGAATATGATGGGGAGAGCCTTACAGTGGAAGGAATTTTTTCTTTTGGAGGAGGATTTTATTTTGGGGGGGACGAATCATTTTGGAGGGGGGCGAGAGTACTGGTTTCTTAGCCTGGCTTTTCTGGTTCTGTGGTAGAGTTCTACAGTCTTTGAGTATCATTGCAGGGGGCACCGGGTTGCTAGGGGTTTTGGGCACGGGGGGTAGGATATCCATATGGTATCCTGGAGCTAGGAATTTTTCCTAGTTGGAAGGGTGGAAACACGGTTCGGGCAGAGTTGGTCTGTGGCTTCAAGATGGGCAAGGCAACAGCGGGAACAACAAGACAAATGGAGGGTTAACATCAGACCAAGGTATGTTAATTTACGTATTTGTTTCATTCTGTCAGGAAATTATTATTCGTTGATAAATTTAAGTTACTGAAGTTACTGTTATGAAGATTATTATTCTGTTATGAAGTTACTATTTCAGTTTATGGAATAAATTGATGTTTAAATTAATACAGTTACTACACCGGGTTTCTAGAGGTTTTGGGCACGGGGGCCAGGATATCCATATGGTATCATGGAGCTAGGAAGTTGTCCTAGTTGGTAGGGTGGAAACACAGTTTGGACAGAGTTGGTCTGTGGCTTCAAGTTGGGCAAGGCAGTAGCGGGAACAACAAGACAAATGGAGGGTTAGCATCAGACCAGGGTATGTTAATTTACGTATTTGTTTCATTCTGTCAAAAAATTATTAATCGTTGATAAATTTAAGTTACTGAAGTTACTGTTATGAAGATTATTATTCTATTATGAAGTTATTGTTTCAGTTTATGGAATAAATTGATGTTTAAATTAATACAGTTACTACACATGGTATTAGAGCCCTGGTTCAAAACCTGGAACCAAGGGCCTACCTACCTACCTACCTACCTACCTACCCACCTAACCTATAAGCCAAGTAACATTGAAACCTTCAGAAAACCCTGAGTATAAAAGAAGGAGAAATATGTAAGAAAATCCCCATAGTGTCAAGTCTCTCTCCACTTATTCAAGTCACCTTCACACCTATAAGGGTCTTGACCTCCTGCAAGAAGTAAGAAGTACAAAGACAAAAGAGTATTAGGTTCAAAAAAAAAAAATCTTAAATATGAAAGAATATAGAAATGCCCTACTTCTGTTTTGTTTTAGCAGAGGTTCTTTAAAATAAAATACAACATTCTAGGTTTAATAATTCAAGGTGGAATTCTAAGTGCAGTAGGCCTGTTGCAAGCCAGAGCCAAAAGGACTTTGCCAAAGTGGAATTTGTTCAAACAAAGAGTTCAAGTCCTATACTCACTTCAATATTCACACATTTAACTCAATTCATTGTTAAGAAATGAGGAATAAGTTGACTATAACTGTTCAAATTCATTATTCTTTCCTACAGAGAATTATGCACTAAAATTCGAAATAAAATGACAAATTTAAATTTGAAAACCATCAAAAATTTATAAATCTGACTATAATGCATTGCGAGCCTAAAAGTGCAGAAACCCTTACAAAAACAACAACAAACGCAAGACGCAAAACCAATTAGAAATCCATTGCGCTAGCAGGCAATAAAACCTACGCATGAATATGCCTAGGTACTTCCTAGAGAAATGATCCGGAAGTACTCCAATTGAACGTTGAAATAGAGGCATAGTTCTCTTCTCCTATTGTGTTGTAAGGAAAGAGACTATCTCTCTTTCAAAGGCCTCAAGTCAAGAGAAGCCTACCAGAGAGGAGTTCCAATTCTCAATGCAACAGGGATAGTAATGATGAGGATTCTACAATCAGGGGTATGAATGAGAGATCTTGGTCATTTCGGTAACTTTTTATTGATAAATAAAAGGTATGATTTTTTCCTGGACAATATATAATACATATATCGTAAAAAAAAAAACACCATGAACTAGAAACATAGAAAATATAGATCTCCAGATCGCTCTCACAAACTCAGCAATGCAGACTGCTATGAGAAAATCAGATTTGTGTGTTTTAGGATGGGATAAAAGGGCTATTTTATTGGAAAAAGGTAGAGTTTTGGGGGCCCCACACTTTACCTTTTCCTATTTTTTACATTTTTATGTTTATATAAAAAGTGGTTTGTTTGGAGAATATGTTGGCTTGACATTTCTGATAAGGTAGATATAGATCTTGACCAGAAACTCTGGTGCTTCCAAACAGGAAAAGAATCCCAAACGGATCCAGATCCAGATCCATGGGATTCTCCATATATGGATCCAGTAATATAGGAACTAAAATTTTTAAATAAGTCGTTTAACTCTATAAGACATCATATTTTGACATAGTTAAAGTCTATGTTAACGATCCATTAGGAAAGCAGATACAGGTGAAATCAAATTGAAAACAATAATCAAACAAAACTATCAGAAACACAACCCACTAACCTACTCCTATATATTGATGAAAGAAAACTCTAAATACACCAGACGTAGCTCGTGTACCAAATAGGATGAAAGGTAGAAACATGATCCGGTTCAACTTAAATCCATTCAAAGGCAAGAATATACACTCACAAGAATCAAGACTTAAGAAACAAGAGTTCACAATATCTAACAAGTTTGCAATTGTTTTGGTAGCATCTAAACTAATATAGTCCTTAAATTCAATAAAAAAAAAAACCTTGTTTTCCCACATTAGCCCACAAGAATTGCAAAGAGACCTTGGTCCAGCTGGCCCATGATGCATCATTGGAGTCGATCTTTCTCCAATACCACAGTGAAGGCATACAACATTTAATATGATTTATTTTATACTTAATAAACCAGGAGTTAAGAAACAATGAAACAAACCTAGAGTTAAGGTCAAAGACCAAATATCCAAATGAAATAATTGATTTAGTTAAACACGCACTTCAGAGTTTGGTCACAAAAAGATTGCATTTGATCTGAGACTACTAGTAAGGATTTTAGCTCTTCTGAAATTTAGGAAGCTACGTGTAGTGATCAGATTGAAGAACAATAGAAACCCATCAGAGACAGGAAAGAGAAAAATTAAAATTCCTTTCTAAAAGATGAGAAACAAAATATGGTTCAAGAAAATTTAGAACGACATCTCCAAGATGAAGAGGTGTCTGTCTAAAATTTTGCCATATGGAAAACAGATTGTGCTAGGCATTATAGTCCACAGATAATTCTTGAACAATAAAAAAACATTTCATTTTCTACCATATTCCACAGATTGTGGTTGATGATGGGTTTGTCCAAAAAAATATTGGATTATTGACAGCAGTAGACATTTCAATGCATAGATAACAGTCGGGCTAGCTTCTTCGTCCAAAGTCTTTTCAGGCCAATGAAATTGCATTTCAAAAGATCTGGCAAAGATATTTTCATTTTCTTGTTTATATTAACTCTGAATGCAATGTTCAGAGCAAAGCACCAAAGCTCAGGTTATCCTGGTAAAATATGGTGAATAAAACTTCATGTCTATGAATATAACAACAATATTTACTATTTTACCCTGGAAACAATCGAGGAATACAAATAGAACAAAACCCCCAATTTTGATAAAGTGGCTGAATCCAGCCGACAGAGGGAGAGGGAGTTATGGCAAAGATAAAATCACCAACTACCAAGTTTTCCACACCAAACGCATCCAACGAGAGAGAGCTCACGTGGCCTGCAAACACCACACAAAACAAAAAAAAAATTATCAAATAAAAAAAATTAATTAATAAAACCGAACAAAAAAAAAACCACAATAGCCAATGCACAACACCGAGACCTTCCTTATTGCAGAGTTGATGGAAAAATGTTGCAACTCTGAGAAAATTTAACAAAATATTTGTATCAAATCGCAGTGTTGTTAGGACAAAAGAAATACCAACCCTACACATAACGCCATGAGAAATAGCCGTGGCCATTACCAAAGCTCTGCCCCAGTTGCAGAGCAGGAGAGGCTCATGGTGTGTTCGCAATTGAAACAAGCTACAGGACAATTAGGGTTAGGGGTATTGAGAGAGTACATGTACGGTTAGGTTTAGGTCATGAGGATGCTAGAGGAAGCATGGCGGGCACGTGGAATCCATGTGTGCCCGCACTTTTTTTTAATTATTTCGATTTTCTTCAATTTTAAATTTCCTTTATAAATTGTGTGTGAGTTCTCATTTAAATTTTTATTTTATTTATTATTTTGGTATAAAAGTAATTTAGGTCAATTTAGTTTTAATTAATTTAAATTTAATTTACGATAATTCAGTATAAAGTAAATTTAAAAAAAAAAAAAATTATGTAACTTTAAAATTATTAGTGTAACTAATTATCAAATTAAAATTTTAATTAAATTAATGGTGTATTTAGAGTAAAGTTAAAATACATTAAATGGTTAATTAAAATTTTAGAAGGTCCATGGGTTTTGAACCCAAGACCACCCACCAAGCAATGCGCCTTAAGAAGAGCAATAACACCAACGCGCCACACATATCACTTTTACAAACAAATTCGCATATAAATAGTTTAATTATCAATGATAGCAAGGTACTAGCCTGAAGAATAATCTTCGATTATCCAAGCGTCAGGCTCATGAGACCTTAGACACAATTCATCAAGACAATCGTTGAGCCATTTCATTCCATTCCACCAGTCTTCAGTAGCATAAGCAGTGGAAAATGCGCGTTACACAGGGGAACACATGAACTTGAATGGAGGTATGAGGTCGACCTTTCTGCATTGTCCTGGAATCGTCGGGAAGGCCCCTAGGACATTTCCCAGGGGAGGGGGATCAAGGCCACTTCCATATGGTAAAGAGTCGCGCCAAGGATAGTAGCCATAGGGATTTCAATGGCAGTGAGTGCAACATCTCATTGATCTCCAACAACTCAGACAGGGCCACGACCATCTCAGGGAACAACTAGTAGGGGCAGAGGTTATAGGGGAAGGAAATCATTTCAGATATAGTCACATAAAAGTACACAGGTTCAATCTTTTGTTACCTATTGGGGGTGCAGAGGACCCCATTACCAACGTGACTACCCAGAGTTACAATCAGGGTTTGTGCATAGAGAAGGAAAGGCACCGATGGGGAGAGAAAGTAGCAGTCACCAGATTTACGTGGCGGTTAATAATCGCCAGGTCGAACATCAATCCACAGTGGTGGAGTCAACCAGTACGCTAAATCATACCAAGGTTAAGATTTTATTTGATTATGGTGCTACATATAGTTTCATTTCTCCCTCTGCATTAGAAAAGAGTGGGTTGGTAGCCTACGAGCATGATGACTTTAAACAATTCGAGATGGCCTCGGGGGAAAAACAAGCGGTAGGACCTAGTGTTGATAATTGTATAGTAGAAATGGGAGTGTGTACTACCAGGTTGAAGGTATACATCACTGCTCTCGGGGTGTATGACCTAATCATTGGAATGGATTGGTTAGCGGCTCACCGAGCCATGGTAGATCGTTTTGCATAAGAGGGTGCTTTGTGTCGACGACAGAGAAAGGCTAGTAGAGATCCAGGGGGTACGGAGAAAAGTGTCATTATGATTTATATCAACTATGAAGGTTAAGCGATGCTTGAGACAAGGGTGTCGATTATATGTAGTGGAAGAAGTGAATGAAAGGAAGGGACCCTCAGTGGATCAGAACCTGGTATTGTCAGAATTTAAGCATGTTTTTCCAAACAAGTTACCAGGGTTACCTCCTGAGAGGGAGATTGATTTTACTATTGAGCTAAAACCTAGTGCAGAACCAATCTCCAAGACTCTGTATTGGATGATAGCACCAGAACTTTGTGAATTGAAAATGCAGTTGAAAGAGTTACTGGACGTAGGGATAATAAGGCTCGGTGTCTCACCTTGGGGTGCACTAGTAATTTTTGTAAAAGAAGGATGGATCCTTACGACTGTGTATAGATTAATGGGACTTGAATCGTGCTACAGGAAAAATAGGTACCCAATGTCGTGAATAGATGACCTCTTTAAATAGATGGAAGGAGCAGTGATATTCTCAAGGATCGATCTGCGATCAGGGTATCATCAGTTAAGGATTAAGGAACATGATATCCCAAAAACCACATTTCGAACTTAGTTTGGACCTTACAAGTTTGTCGTAGTACCTTTCGGATTGACCAATGCACCGACAATATTCATGAGCCTCATGAATGGCGTATTCAGGAAGTACTTATATTGATTTGTGCAAGTCTTTCTAGATGACATCCTCATCTATTCCAAGAATGAAAGAGAGCATGAGGAACACTTGCGAGTAGTGTTGTCCTGCCTTGGAGAGAACAAATTGTAAGGGAAGTTGTTGAAGTGTTCCTTCTTCCAGAAAGAGATTCACTATTTGGGGTCATATCATTTATGGCGAAGGAATCTCTGTGGACCCAGGAAAAGTAAAGGCCATTATGGAGTGGCCAATGACAAAATGCCCGTGAGGCGAGAAGCTTCATGGGGCTAGCAAGTTATTACCGAAGATTTGTAGAAGGATTCTCAAAAATAGCGAAACCCATCACCACTTTGAAAAGCAAGGGGGTCAGGTATGAATGGACAGAAGAATGTGATAGTTCATTCATTGAACTTAAGAGGTTACTAACCAGTGTGCCAATTCTACGAGTGCCGGATATGGAAAATGACTTCACAGTCTGCACGGATACCTCGAAGCAAGGGTTGGGAGCTGTGCTAATGCAGGATAGAGGAGTGATAGCCTATGCATCAAGGTAGTTGAAGAAACATGAAGAGTTATACGTGACTCATGATTTAGAGTTGGTAGTTGTAATGCTAGCTCTAAAAATTTGGAGGCACTATCTAGTGGGGTGAAACTTTGAGCTCAAAACGGACCATCAAAGTTTAAAACATCTCTTCACTCAAAGCGATCTGAATGCCAGGCAAAGTCGATGGAGTGATTTTATGAGTGAGTATGATTTTGGTATTTCATAAATCAAGGGAAAGGAAAATGTGGTCGCAGATGCCTTGAGTAGGAGACCATGTATCTTCTCCTTGGTAACCTTAAAGGTCAATCTAAGGGAACATGTGTTGACACAACTCCCAGGAGATAGTTGGTATTTAAAGGTTACTTCAAACCTCCAGAGAGGGAGGTAGTTAGATCCAAAGTATGAAGGATATAGTCTGGAAATAGACTGACTGTTAAGATATTGAGGAAGGATGCACATCCCTGAGAATGGGGATATTCGAAGCATCATATTGAAGGAAGCCCATAGAGCACTTTATTGTGTGCATCTGGGTGTGAAGAAGATGTACACAGACATGAGGAAACTCTTCTTTTGGGTAGGCATGAAGCGTGATGTAGTCCATTTCATTGCCAAGTGCCTAGAATGTCAACAAGTGAAAGTCGACCACCATCACCCGGCAGGCCTCCTACAACCACATGATGTTCCTATGTCCAAATGGGAAGTCATCTCTATGGATTTTGTTGTGGGTTTGCCACTCACATCCCATAGACACAATTCCATTCTTGTGATAGTGGATAAGTTAACCAAGAGTGCTCAATTCATTTCGGTTAGAGACACTTACGATGTCACTGATGTGGCACGTGTATTTGTAAGTGAGGTTATCCATTTGCAAAGGACACCTAAGAAGATCATTTCAGATAGGGACTCCAAATTCACTTCTAGGTTTTGGACAAGTTTACAGTCAGCGTTGGGGACTTAGTTGAACTTAAGCACAACTTATCATCCTAAAACAGATGGGAAAACTGAGAGAGTAAATCAAGTCATGGAAGACATGCTTAGGATGTATGTAATAGATAATCAAACCCAGTGGGAGAAGTACCTACCTTTGGTAGAGTTTTCCTACAATAACAGTTATCATAGCTCCATCAGAATGCCACCCTACGAAGCTTTGTATGGGAGGCCATGCAGAATTCCATTGAGATGGGATAGAATAGAAGACTGGGTAACAGTTGGGCCAGAATTGATTCAAGAAATGGAGGAACAGGTGATTCATATTAGGCAGAGACTAAAGGAAGCACAGGATAGGCAGAAAAGCTATGCGGATTCACACAGGACCGACCGAAGTTATGAAGTGGGAGGCCAAGTTTTCATTCGTGTCAGGCCTAATAAGAGTACCATACAGCTCGGGAAGGGGACAAAGTTGTCACCTCGATTTATAGGACCGTTCAGAATCCAAGAGAAAATTGGACCCGTTTCCTATCGTCTCGTACTACCACCCCACTTGCATAAAACTCATAATGTATTTCATGTATCTGTTTTACGGCATTATGTTGCTGATGAATCACATAAACTAAATTGGAAGGAATTGCAAGTATCAGACGTGGGAATGCTCACGGTAGAACCGTTACACATATTGGACCGTAGAGCCTGACAACTTAGGAACCATCTAGTAGACCAAGTTAAGGTCCAGTGGGACAAGTATAGTCCAGGATCTGCTACTTGGGAAGACACCGAGACACTACAACGAGACGATCCCTCACTTTTTTAACCACCTCGAGAACATGTTTCTCGAAGGTTGGGTGTATGTAACACCACCTTTTGACTTAGACAGCTAGGATTACCTGAGGCCTATATAATTTATTTTCTAGTCACAGTGAAACTATTAAGTGATACACTTAAACTTTAAAATTTATGAACTTTTATGAATGTTTAAATGTTATTGATGATGATGTATATGATGCGATCTACTATGTGAATGTAAATTTTGTGAATGTTTAAATGTTATTGATGATGATGTATATGATGCAACATATTGTGAGAATGTGAATTTAATGAATGTTTAAATACTATTAGAATGATGTTGGATATGATGCAATCTATTTTGGTAAATGATAATCTTATGAATAGGTGTCGAAATTGAATAATGGAATATTATGAGATCTATTTCTAACTAGAAAACTTTGATGTTAAATTGTCGGTACAGGGATACCAAATTGAAATGACGATAGTATGCAATTACATGATGATAATGCATAGAAATGTATGAGTTTGTGTTATAGACTAATCTACAGGTTATGGGCTATGAAATATCCCAAGGATAAAGATGATCAAAGTGGATATTATGACCACTAGCCAAGAAACATTATGGTATGAATATTGTATGTGAAATTATATTGGTTTCGATGCATTGCTATGATATGTGGACCAGTGCAGGAGTTCAGGTGATGACACTACCCAAAACCGAATAAATGATGACAAAACCCCCAACAAAATGGTGCCACTGTATATTCCATTGTAGGTTGTGGACCCTAGTTATGATTAGGATGGGTGGAGGCATTTCCCACTGTGTATCCTCTGAAACATGAAGTCATGGGAGGATGGTGTTAGTTCATGCTCCCCAAGATGTGTGATGATGACTTTCAGATGCCTGCTAGGGAATCTTGGTCGAGATAGTGACACTTCCGCTTACAGGTTCTATTTGGAGTTAGGTCAATATAGTTGATTCTCCAAGATAGTCTAGCAGAGGAAGGATAGGAATGGAGATGAAAGTAGGTTAGGGAGGAAGGATGAGTAGTAATTGTTGAAAAGGTTTGGAGATCTCTCTTGTGGTGGAATTTAATGTTTCCCTTCAAAAAAAAATGTGTATATATGAATATCCATAATTTCGTAATTAAACCACAGTTATCTAAATAAAATTGTTGAAACGGATAATTGTAATTAAAGGATTTCTCAAACAATTTATTGGTTGTTGTCTTTTATAAAAAATTAGTCTTGTTGATTGGATTGGATGCATACATAAATTACTAAAGGGAGATAGTTATTGATTATTAGTACATGCATGAGACTTGTATGTACTAGCTACACATGCATTTCTTGTACATATACACTAGTATGTATGAGTTTTCTCGACTTACTTACTGATAGTGTCGATTAATTGTTATGAATGTGTGAACCATGTTTCTTTTCCTTTGTACCATAAATACCTTAACTTCGGGACGAAGTTTCTTGAAGGGTGGGTGTATGTAACGACCCTGCTTAAATAGATGTATAGGATTATTAATTATAATTAATTTAATAATCTAACTATCCTAAAAGTTAGCTAAACAATAATTATTTCTTAAATAATATTAACTAATTAATTATTATTAATTACTTGTTCATGTCTGTCAAGGATTAATTAATTATTAATTGTCTCATTAATTAATTAAGTAAAGAATTAAAGGGGTTAATAAGTTAATTTGTTAAAGACTTACATATTCGGGAAGGTATAGGACATTAAATATAAGGATAAGATATTAAAAGGGATAAGATAAGATAATAAATACAAAAGGATAAGATAATAAATAAATGGATAAGGAAAGTAATGAAAGGGGGAGAGTCGGTGAAGGGGGAATATGACGGGGAGACCCTTACGGTGGAAGGCATTTTTTCTTTTGGAGGAGGATTTTATTTTTGGGGGGAGGAAGCATTTTGGAGGGGGACGAGAGTACTGGTTTCTTGGCTTGGATTTTCTGGTTCTGTGGTAGAGTTTTGCAGTCTTTGAGTATCATTGCAGGGGGCACCGGGTTGCTAGGGGTTTTGGGCACGGGGACCTAGATATCCATATGGTATCCTGGAGCTAGGAAGTTGTCCTAGTTGGCAGGGTGGAAACACAGTTTGGGCAGAGTTGGTCCGTGGCTTCAAGTTGGGAAAGGAAGCAGCGGGAACAACAAGACAAACAGAGGGTTAGCATCAAACCAAGGTATGTTAATTTATGTATTTCTTTCATTCTGTCAAGAAATTATTATTCGATGATAAATTTAAGTTACTGAAGTTACTGTTATGAAGATTATTATTCTGTTATGAAGTTACTGTTTCAGTTTATGGAATAAATTGATGTTTAAATTAATACAGTTACTACAACACTGCAATTCGACTTTCCAGTTTCTGTGTACATTTTTTTTCTACTCTCCCTTTTCTATGATATTAATCCTACACAAATAGTTTCAAATAGAATATCATATTGATTGATTAGATTCAAAGTACTAGATCTAATGTGTAGCTGAATTTGTTCATTGTATCATTTGAGGATCGACAATACTAGTAGGTTCTAAAGGACATGGACAATATTTTTTTATTAAACGAATACAAATTTATAAATTTCCTACATCAATGGTCCACCATATGGTAATGGATTTGAGTTGTGTTGTAAATAAAATGGACAGACCATTCTCTATGTGTTAATTTTCCCCCTCTTCTCACCTTTGTACATAGACTCCTTAATTGCGATGACTAACCATGATTACTTAAAAATTAACCCATTTGAATATTAACACTAGAGCATGTGATCCACGATATTCTTATGAAAAAATCGAAATAGAAATCAAGAAAACAATTTGTTTTCACATTATTTGCTTACTATCCCTACTCTAGGAGCTCCAATGGCTAAGGATGTTATGGGAAATGAGATCAATTGTCATCGTGAGACATATATCAGAGGCTATGAATTCAAACCTTAAAATTGTATTCTCCTTTATTTACATATTTTCTGAAGATGTTTTACTCAATTTACAATTTACCATATTTTGAAAATATTGAGATATTTTAATTAGTAAGTAAAATTTATTCATCAGCCTCAAGTCATCTCTCTCATGCTAACAGTTGGCAACGTCCACATTTAAAACTTAAATGTTTTCAAATGGTTATGATAGTGCATTTCTTGTATGATTCCTACAGTCAACATCATCCACACTAAAAAACATAAAAAAATTCCAAACGATTTCAATAAGACATATCCTCCTTGTCTACAAACAAATCCTTAATGATGTTTTTTATATCCATCTCCTCCTTGTTTTTGTAACGACCCCAATCATTACGACTACATGCGACGTGCCATCATTTTTTTTTTTTTATTTTGAAGCCGAAAGGAAGCAACAACAACAATTAAACAACGCAACCTGATGACAGACACGACACATGCAAATTATAGGTTGGGTTCGCCATGGGAAATCAATTCATAATACAATGAGCAATGGGATTATAAATACCGTAGGAAAGAACGTGAAAGAAAGCACATGGAAATGAAATATTCAACACAACACAGAAAAATAGCATGAGTAACTTAAATTTCATTGCAAGTAACAAATTTTACAGCGTACCTTAGCCAAACGCAAATGCTCTGAAGTTGTTGTCCCATGCGTGCTTCATCCACCTCTCTCTTGCCAACCGATTTGACCTCACTGGTACCTCCCAACCAACTCAAGGGGTAATATTCTTCCCCTTGAGCCCCCCGAGCTGCAAAGAGGCCACACACACAATACCAGAGAAGTAATAGCAGCCAGCTCACCTTGCAAGGTCAAGATACCACTTTTTACCTGAGCTGGGTATCCCAAATCCCACAAGAGAAATCTTTGTCAAGATAAAAATTCAGCAACATAACATTATGAAAAAAGATCAGGCCCATACTCCTCCTCCTCCATCCTTTTTATAGAGTTTTTAAGTAATTAGTCTCCCAAATTCCCATTAAATTCCTTTTTCATTAATTTAATTAGGAATAACCTCCCCCATACACATGTCACCCATCCCCTAGTTGCACCAGAAAATTAATTTTATTAATTTTATTAATTATTCTTATTTCCCCGACCCACCTAAAAGCATTCCTAAAAACGCTCCTTGGTGTCCAAATATTCCCTTACAAATCTTAAATGACTTACGACTTACTTAATTCCTAGTTGAGTTCATAAATAGCAAGTTCCCAAGGCAGGATTCCTTACTAAGTTAGACATTCAGTTTTTTCTTTATGTTTCCCCTTTTCTTTAAGTTTCCTCTTTTTCCTTGAATTTCCTATTTCTTTTAAGTTTCCCTCTTTTTCCTTTTTAACTAAAAATCAATTTATCTCGTGCAGATAAAAAAAACCATTTACCCTTTTTCTTCTTTAATTAAAAATTAATTTAGCAAGTGTAAATGAAACAACCATTAAAATTGACTTTAATAAATAATTTGAATTTCTTACCGCCCTTTCTTATTACATGTTTATTTATTATTATTATTTTTTTTGCCACATGTTCTACTTAGACCTAGGTTTAATTTCATTAGGTTGGGTGACATTTTCATTAGGGAAAACTTGTTTTTAAATCTTACTTATCACATCATTCATTTTAAGGCCGAATAGCTTTATTCACTTAATAGTTAACATCACGACATGCCCTTCAGGACACACTACGTGCTGCTAGGGTGCCACACACATCCTTTCATTTTCCTTGTGCGGCGTTCCCTTCAGGATGCACTACATTCTCCAAGGCTTCCACTCACCTCGTTCCCTTATCCTTGTGCAGCATGCCCTTCAAGATGCACTACATGCTCCAAGGGTGCCACTCACCTCTTGACTGACTTTGGTAGACGTCAAAAACCCCCGTAGTCAATACTCCGCTAGGTGATATTGGGTGAGACTAAGGGCCTTTAAGGAATAAGGCCCATACCTTATTGTGTTCCCATTAGAATCATCATGAGCAACTATCAGAGTCTGTCCTCACGACATCGTGGGTCTTCTCGAACTAGGTAATCGTTAACCTATAGTTTGAGCCACAATAAGAATGCTAGTAGCTTGTGGCAAGGATGTTGTCCACACCTCTCCCTCAAGTCTGTGGTTTTCCTTCATGACCCCTCTACTCAACATGTGAGTCCATTTGGCAAGTTATCGTTAGCCTGTATCCATCAATGAATCATGTTAGCAACAATAATCAATCATTATAACATATAATCATATGTACATGTGTCACATCAATAACATTCTAACCCAACAACCCTCTCCCTGACTCGATCCAGAGTCCAAGGGTTTTCATCGATGCCTCTGCATCCTCAATGTCCAAAGTCCTTCACACTCAGGAGAACCTAGTCAATAGCACCTGTCTATGTGAATACAAAAAAATAACATATCGTCAATCCATAATGTCTCATAATCATAATCGAATGAACAATAGTATAATAATCTGGATCACTTTCCAGCAAGTGTCCTCAAAGATTATGTTCACTCAGTGCACGCAAGAGTAGGATGTTACATACCCCCCCTCTTGTTTTAAACTTCGTCCCAAAGTTTCACAGTATATAAGTGCTGAAATAAGGTGTATCACATTATCGTAAGTCTATCTATCAAAAAAATGGAAACTGTTGGCGCATATCATATGCGTCCTCCCAGGTCACTAAGTGTGAACTAGTTGTCCAAATGGACCTTGAATTGATCTATTGTTCGACATTATAGTTGTCAAATGTGATGGTCCAAGATGCGGATTGGCTCAGTTGGGAGCGCACTCTCATATGATACCTACAAGGTACTCAAGTCAACAACATGAGTAGAATCACTAACATAATGTCTCAAAATAGAGACGTCAAATACATTGTGCATATGCCTCAAAGAATCACAAAAGGCTAGTCAAATAGGCCACGAACCTCTCCTTTCCACATTATCTTAGGATCCCTCGAGCCTAGGATAGATTTTATCACCTTTCCAAACTTGATCGAAATCTTATGCGGTTTCACCTGCAAGAAGACTTGATTGACAATATTCATAACTACGATCGACACAATTCGCATCGACATAAATCTATTGTCGATCATGTTCTTCCTTGATCTTTTGTCTTAAAGTTTGCATTGATATTTCATTTCTTGGATCACTTCTTGTCCCACCAGGACCCTATCCTCATGATGATCCCAACTCAAAGGCATCCAACACAGTCACACGTAAAGAAACTTGAAATGCACCATCTTAATGGTTCTTTGATAACTATTGTTATATGCAAATTCTACCACTGGCAATAATTCTTCACAATTATTCTATTGGTCCATCACATACATGCACAAGATGTCCTCCAAGATTTGGTTTGTTCATTCAGTCTACCCATCTATCTATGGGTGATACATAGTACTAAGTTTAAGTTGGGTTCCCAAGGCATCTTGGAAACTAGTCCAAAATCATCTAGTAAACATCGATCCTCAATCAGATATAATCTTCTTAGGCACGCTATGCAGCCTCATGATATCGCCGATGAAAGATATAGCTAATTCAAGTGTCTAATACGTCGTATGCACAAGAATAAATCAACACTCTTCATCAAAGTGTCAACTACCACAAAAATCAAGTCGTGTCTCATTGTCTTCAATGGAAATCCAACAATGAAATCCATCAAAATGACCCCCCATTTTGATTCTGGAATAGCGTGTCTCTATATTAATCCTTCCGGATGTCTATGTTCAGCCTTCACCTGCTGACATTCTAGACATCTTGAAAGGTAGTTGACTATGTTTACCTTGATTCCTTTCCAGAAGAATAAATTTTTAAGGTCTGCCCTCATCTTCGTGATTCTAGGATGAGCCATGTACACTTCTCTCTAAGCCTTGTCTAGGATCACACTCCTCAACTCATCGTTGGGAGGTATGTAAATTCAACCTTTAAATATCAATAATCCATCGTTGTCCATAGTAAATACTTCAAATTTTGGTACCATCATTGTGTTTGGTTCAATAAAATCCTTGACTTCTTTGTACCAGTCATCATCACGTTGTAAGTGAAATTATTTTCATGTAGATTTGTCTCAAGAGAATTCACCAAAAATATGTGTGGTTCTACTCAATGCATCCACTACTCTATTCACCATTCCATTTATGCAAGTAATCTCAAAATCATACTCGTGCATTTAAGTCATTGTCCAATGTCATTGTCGCACGTTCAAGTCACTTTGCATAAAGTTGTTTTGTAGACCACAATGGTCCATTTTTATTTCGAATTCCCATCAAATAAGGTAGTGTCTCTAAACTGTCAAGGCATGAAAAATGGCTAACAAACTCCAAATCATGCATTGCATAGTTCTCCTCATTCCTTCTCAACTTTCTCGACATGTAAGCGATCACTCAACCATATTGCATCAAGACTCTGCCTAAGAATTCCTTGGATACATCAGTGGATACCAAGAAGTCTGCATCCATGTTAGGGAACTTTAGTTTTGGCGCCATTGTCAACAATTCCTTGAACTCCCAAAATTTGTCTGCAAATTTCTTGGTCTAAACAAACTTCTTGTTCTTCTGCAATTTCGTAATCGGATTTTCTATCTTCGAAAAAAACTCGATGAATCGTCGATAGTATCTTGATAAACCCATGAAGCTATGCACTTCTGGGACATTCGACAGTGCAGGCCATTCCATAATAGCCTCAAACTTTGTTGGATCCACGATACCTTTTTCGGAGATGACATGCCCTAAGTAGAGAATCTTCAATTGATAAAATGAGCATTTAGACAATCTCCCATAAAAAAAATCTCTCTCAAACACTGTAGTACCAAGCACAAGTGTTTTTCATGCTCCTCCATCATCCGAGAGTAAATCAAAATATCATCAATGAATAGTTGGACGAACTTGTCCAAGTACTTATGGAACACCCCATTCATTAAACTCATAAATACCCTGGGGGTGTTCATCATTCCAAAAGGAAAGACAGTAAATTGGTAATGACCAAACCTTGTCTTAAAGGCAATCTTAGGGATGATATCCTCCTTTATCTTTAGCTGGTGATACCCTGATCTCAACTCGATCTTTAAAAATACCATCGCACCCTTAATATGATCAAACATATCATGAATCCCTGGAAACAAATACTGATTCTTCATCGTTCCCTTGTTCAATTAGCGATAGTCAATGCAGAGTCTCCATGACACATCCTTATTTCATGTGAATACAACCGGTGCACCCCATGGTGACGTAATTGGACGTATAACTCCCAAGTAAAACAACTCCTTAACTTGCATTCTCAACTCCTATAACTCTAGGATTGACATCCAATAAGGCATTCTTTCTATTGGTTCAGTTCCCAATTTTAGGTCTATGGTAAATTCCAATTCCCTCTCTGGTGGCATCTTAGGTAACTCCTCAAGGAAGACGTCGACAAAATCTATCACCACTTGAAGGTGTTCTAGAACATCTTCTAAACCCTTCTCATTTAACACAAGGATCGCATAAATCTTACATCCCTTGCACGCGCTCTTTCGTAGCTGTAAGGAAGATATGAACCTCAGCGAAAATCCCTGGTTCTAACCTACAATCATGTATCTATGTCCCTCATCATTGACCAAGCTTAAATGCTTCTCCTTATAGTCAAGTATCACCTCAGGCAATTCCAATGAGTCCATATCGACCATGACCTCATAAGATCCTAAGATCATGACGAACAAGTTGGCCCTGCTGAAAAATCTCCTAGGTTAAGGCTACAACCCGTAACCTTCCCTTCAACCTTTGTTTTGGCTCCTGAAACCATTTCTACAAGGCTAAACTCATCCTGAATGATTGCGTTTACCTTAATTCTATATATTGTTGCTCGAGAAATGAAACTCTCTGTAGCACCTGGATATCTGAAATACTAAGGGTCTGGTCAACGACAGTAGCTGATGTCTCGATCACAATCGAGTGGTGTTTTTACTGACAGTTATTCGCCGCTACATTAATCTGATGGGACTTTCCCAAATCTCCCACGGTAGTTGCTCTGATTAATCCATATGCTCTAGTCCTCTCCCAGAACCATTCCTCGAATAGTTTCCATGACACGTCTTCGACTACCATGTTCAACTTTTGTAGGAACATATTCCACCATAGAAGAGTGCTCCTCTTTATTTAAAATAACACCATCTAAACCTTCATGCTGGAGGTATAGTCACAAAGTGCAAGCACCTCGCCATATTATCCAACCATGCCTCAGAAGCTAAACCATCTGTGGCACCAAAGAACTCGATAAAATTTGACCTTCTCGAGTTCGCGGTGAATATTAATGGTAGTAGTTTAGTGTGTTGTGGACCCTTAGGGGTACAAGCACCCTGGCCTCATCTTAGTATAGATGGTGAATCAAGGCCTCTGAAAATATATGGAAGGACCTTGTTAGACCATCATCTTCCCTTATAACAATCGACTCCAACCCAAGGGCTTGTTCTTTCCCCATGGGGGTTAGGCTTCGAGGGTGTTGAAACTTCTGGAGGCATTGCATCTCCTTTCATGACACCATGATATGAACCTATTTGGAATCCTCTAATCAAGATCACTGCATGGACACGTTAAATTTTTAATTAGCACTAGGTTATTACTCAAGGGTTTACTGCAGTGGAAATCATGGTAATCCATAGGCGCAGGTTTGAACCCGCTCTAATACCATATGTAATGACCCCATTTGTTACCACTACATGCGATGCAACTCAAAATAATTTTTTGTTTTTCTTTAAGCCGGAACGAAACACCGACAACAGTTAAACAATGCAACTTGATGATGAACACCACGCATGCAGATCAGAGGTTGGGTTCACCATGGGAAATCAATTTAGAATACAACAAGCAAGGGTATTACAAATATCGTAGGAAAGAACGTGCAAAAAAGCACATGGCAATGAAATATTCAACCCAACATAGAAAAATAACATGTGTAACTTAAATTTCATTGCAAGTAACAACTTTAATAGCATACCTTAGCCAAATGTGAATTCTCTGAAGTTGTTGTCTCACACGTGTTTCATCCATCTCTTGCTTGCTAACCTATGTGACCTCATCAGTACTATTATCACACAGTTTGTAGCTAGGTCAAAAGGCTAGAGGATAGAGGCCAAACTGGCGTAACAGGAAACTACCCCACCCAATGTCACCACAATGGGGAGGTTCTTTCTATTCATGGAGGTTAGCCCAAGGGAGACGTCCCCGGTAACCTGGGGTTTTGAAGAGGCCAAAGTATTAAGGTCAAAGCAAAAGTTCCTCCTCACAGGTTACCACCAAGGTCAAATAGTACGTCTAATCAGCCAATGATGAAATATAGCCCCAAATGAGAACACTTGCCCAAAACAAGACAATAGCAAAAGAATATATGCAAGATATAATTCAGTGGGTTAGTACTTCATATAACTATCTGACATCAATATGTAAGCAATTAGAACAATAGATATCAATGAGATCAATGTTTATCAATATAGCAGTGGAAAATATCAATTCATCAATAATATTGAGATGATGAAGCCAATAATGTATTTAATCAATGCTTTACTAAATAAATGCTCTTAACCATCATCCAAATGCTTATCAAATACATATGCTACATCAAGATGGAATACCCACGTATGACATAGGCCTAGTTAGGGTTTCAAATTTAAAAGTTTTAAGAAGTTGTTTGAGCACTATCACTTTAACATTGTGGATCTAAGATCAATGCCTAGGGGTAGATGGAGTCAATTAAGGAGAGGACGTAAGGTTGAAGGGATAAAAGGATAAGGACAAGAGATAAGTGTTCTAAGGTGCTGCAATGGTAGGGCCCTAGAATCAAAACCCTAGGGGAAAGGGGCTCACTCTGATGTTTCTTAAGCAAGGCCTTGTGCTCTTTCCTCCTTCCTTATGTCAAGCTTGGAAAAATGGCTAGCATGAAGGATAAGTCAAGAAAAGAGAGTAAGGTGAGGGAGATTGTTGCAATGGCAAGGCTCTATCACAAAACCCTAGAAGTAGGACGACCCTAGGTGTAGATAACCTTGGCCCGGGACGTCTCCTCCTTCTTAACTTTTATAAGAACAACTAGCATAGGGGAAGAAGTGAAAAGAGTGTAGCAAAGGGTGGGCTCTTCCTTCCTTCTTCAATGGCTGAATATTTCTCTTTTAGGGGACATGAAACAAGGACCTACTTGTGTTCTTGTCACCGAGGGTTTTAAATCAGAAAATTTATAATAAATGCAAGAATACAAACCTACAACCATTCAATTAAGAAGTTTTGCAGAAAATACACTTACATGTCATGAGGAAATAACATTGCAAACCCTAGTTGTAAACCTTCCTTCAAGAGAAATGCCAAAAATGCCAAGAAAATCGTTCCTTCAATAAGTGCGCCTCACTTAAAAGATGAAATACCCCAACTCGGGCGCAAAAATAATATCTCACAAGAGAGTGAGTTGTGTGTTATGTCAAAATGAGGGAAAAAATCCTCAATATATAATGTATCATGACCTCTAATTAAAATTAGTTCATTAAAAATAGACGACAAGGCTACAAACCAAAATTACACTATTTTTACATTAAATTGTCAAATCAAAGCCCTAACTGAGCATAAACAAGATGTCAAGCCCCACTAAGGGAGACATTACCCCCTTTTTAGGGAAAATGCAACACAAAATGAAAAAATGTTGGCCCTCTTTGGGCCTCCAAACCTTGCCACATGTGCCAGTTTCCCTATCAAACTGTCACATACTCAAGGTGATGTCAATGGCTCTAAGGTGACGTCTTGGGCCATCAAGGGGAGACATTCCTCTAAAAGTGGGTCAACCCCCCTGGGTTGGGCTCAACCAAAGTGTCCCTAATGAACGTCCTTCTTCTTTTCATGTGAAAAAGCTTGGTCAAATACTGCCTTGCCTCTACCCCTGATGGGGTCCCAATAACCATGTGATGGGCTCTTCATCCCCATGGAGGTCCGAACTAATCATCTCCCCATGTGTATCGGTCCATGTGGTACCTGTCTGTTAAGAACCAAACATCAATATAACATAGAAAAACCTTAGGAAAAGTACTCAATGCCTTGAAAAAGAGATAATTTCAGATAATAATCCTCTTCGAGGGGGCAACCTCCTTTTACCCCACTTAAATGTTCAAGTACAAGATGAGTCAAAATGAAAATGTCTCCTTGGTATATATAGGAGACTAGGAGGTATAATTACAA
>ML787154.1:87991-102853 GCA_009831015.1 Picea engelmannii
ATCAATCAAGTGCTCATCTAGAATATCGGTTACCTTTATATTCAATCTTTGGAAGTTTTCAATGTGCTCGGTAACTAAACCCTTTTGCTTGAGATTTATCAATTGGCTAAAGAAGGTATTGCTCCTTGTATCCTCATAGTGTGATATCATTTCTTCAGTGAAAATTGTCCAAGTGACGAGTGATTTGCAAGAACAAAGCCATCGATACCAAACAAATTGATTAGGTTCTAAATATAAAGAAGCAATTCGTACCTTTTGTGTATAATTGTTCCATCTGAAGTATCCATGTGATTGGGTCCTTGCCATAAAACTTCCTCATGTCAATATTAGGAACATGGTTGGTCTTCAAACCAAAGTTGGAGTTTCTCCATTCTTGATTCACCTTCCTTGTGTCCACATCATGAATTTCATGGGATGCATTTTCACTTTCAGGTGTCTTCTCTATTATGAAATTTTTCAATACTTCCATGATCTCCCCTTTTAAACCATCTATCTTAGTGTCCAACTTAGCTTCCATTGAATCCATCTTAGTATCAAAATTAGCTTCCATTGAATCCATCTTAGTATCCAACTTAGCTTCCATTGAATGCATCTTAGTATCCAACTTAGCTTCCATTGAATCCATCTTAGCTTCCATTGAATCCATCTTATTAAGTAGTTCATTTATGTCCCTACGCATTTCTTCACCTTCCTCAAGAGTCCAAGTAGGATTTTCTGCAGGCTTATTTGGTGTAGAAGTTCCCCTTTTGGATGGCATGTTGGCCAAGTATCACTTTTGAACCTTGATTTTGAGGTGGTTCTGCTAGACAATATTTCTTCTGTTGTATCTCCCAATTTTTGGCCCTTCTGGGTATGAAAATTTCTCTTATATATTTCTATGATATTTCTTCTCTGCAATGCCACAGGTATGATCAAAATTAGATGTTCCAAGTGGAATTTACGGTAACTTCCCCACAACTTGCCTATTTTTGGCCTTTCCAGGAGATCTCACTTGTATAGTGTGCCCCGCACAAAATACTTATATAGAATTATGAAACTCGCACCCAAAATACTAAAGACTGTCCACGATACAATGCAACTAGTCCCACACAATTTGGATACTCTAGGAATAAGTTATGATTGTTTTACCTGGAACACCTTCTTGAGACTAGTCAATAGGGCTAGTCAGATATCCTATCTTACACAGGGTGTATATACAAATTTAAGATGACCCAGAAGATTAACTTTTTAAAAAAGATACACTACGAATTTCTGTAAATGGCCTCTGGAGTTCAGGGTCTGAAACATTACAGAAACTTTTTTATAGCGAAAATTCCACAATGACTCATTTCAGGATGATTCCAGAACCCTATCTTGTGCAGGTTGTATCTCCGAAAGTATAAGGTCTTAGGAGCTGAATTTTGAACCCAACGTACCTTAATCCGTCTTCTAAATACCCACCAAGCCGTTCCTTTTGAAACATTGTAGAAAACAAGTTATAGCGAAAATTCTACGGTGTCTCAGATGTAGCAGCGAAACCCCAAGACCTTGAGCTCTGATGCCATATGTTAAGAACCAAACATCAATATATCATAGAAAAACCTTAGGAAAAGTACTCAATGCATTGAAAAAGAGATAATTTTAGATAATAAGCCTCTTCGAGGGGGCAACGTCCTTTTACCCCACTTAAATGTTCAAGTACAATATGATTCAAAATGAAAATGTCTCCTTGGTATATATAGGAGACTAGGAGGTATAATTACAACTAATGGACTAAATCTGACATAAATAAAATAACTTTACTAATCTAAATTACAACTAATGGCCTAAATCCGACATAAATAAAACAACATTACTAATCTAATATGCCCCAATTAAGGGGTAATGAGACAATATTAGGGCTTAACATTGTCCGTTGGGCATGGTCTTGCACATAAAAAACTTCGCCCTCCATGGGCTCATTAATCACAGGGATCATAGAAATGTTAATCACTTCTCATCATTAATGTTATCAAACATATGCATAAAAACCTTGATATATCATTCTATAGCTCAAAGATATTACAAGGACCTACAATACAAAGCTGAAGAAAAAGACAAAACACCCTATTGGGCTAGTATCCATAAGGAAAGGTAAGTTTCCAAGGGGTATCATCCAAGAAATCTAAAACAAGTTGATGAGGTCAAGGGATGTCCAAACATACAGGTAGAGTGAGAGACAGGGATGCATGGTATTACCTGTGAGTGCCTTTGTAGAAGGCGGGTTGTACCCGTCATGGATGCAATTTTTTCCAAGCCCTTTATTGCCTTTATTCTTCTCTTTTCTTTGTTTTCTTTTTCTTTTTCTATTTCAAGGACTAACTAGAGGACACTTCCTTAGCATGGTGACTAGAGCTAACAGTGTTACTCACAAGCACTTTCATCGAGATGATAAGGCTGGCTCGTGATGAGACCCCCTTTCCCTTGGCCATGCAACCAAAGGTCACTTCCCTCGCGTGGTAACCAGATAATGGCAATGTCATACTGTTAGGTACCCATGAACATGATAGGATGGCTCATGATGAGACCCCCTATCATCTTGGCTAGGTCTTGTTTTTGTTGTTATTTTTCTTTGGGTTCCTCTTATTTCTTAGTGAGGATTTTTATTACCTTCTCAGGGATCCCTGGGTGAGGCATCTCTAAGTTTCATTCTCTATGGATTTTATCTTTTACCAGCTGCTTTTACCTTCTGGGCCTTTATCCCCTTCTTCCCATGAGATAAGGTGCAACCCCACAAATAGATCATCCTAATGACCGGACTAGGGGAATGGGACAGATGAGTGGGAGATAAGATGAAAAGTGATGATATGATGGGAGCGGATGATGGATCTTCAAAAATCCCCCCGGTGGAAAAGAAAAACCTATGGGTAAAGGCTTGCTAGGACACCCTGTCAATCCCCCCGACCATGGTCAAGTGGGTTAATGTAAGATCTAAGCAGTCATCATAAATAAAAGGAATCTGATGCATATATCTAAAGGTTATAATGATCAAAAGTGACATATACCATGATACCTAGACCAATTACCTCATGGAGAAAGAGCCTTCTCTGATACAAGACCAGGTCGATGGTGATGGATGTTGCTGCTGCTGACAAGACAATTCTAATGAAAGAGAAGAAGGATGGGCCCTCCAGGGCCATGCTCAGGTAAATCCTACTCTCAGTACTCCATGTCTAGGACCTGTGGGCCTCGAGAAATGATCTCCTAGTTATCCCTAGAAATTGGGGATAACATCTGGCTCCAACTCAGGGACATGTGCTCACCATAGAGCACATGAGAACCTCAGCATATCTAGTATAACCTGCATACCTACTCAAATTGATAGGGGCATCAGTAACAAATATGGGGTGGTATCTCCACCCCGCATACATAGACATATATATAACGGAAATAAAACAATGATTATGCAAGTGTGAAAGCAAACTAACATGAAATGCAAATGGTATAATACACGAAGAATGCCTACTTACCTGTACTTACCTGTGGAGTCAAGTCTGTGGGGGTTAGTAACTCTTGATATGTAAAGCGTTTACTGGTAGCTTCAGGATTTCTCCTTCCATGGTCTCTAAGTTGAAAGAATTCATACCTGCACAACTCATGATTTTATAAGGGCCTCCCCATAGACTGTCAAAATTTTTGTGCATACCAGGTTTTTCCTTTGTCTTATCCCATAGTAGCACAAGATCTCCTTTGGCTAAGTTTATTTCCTTGGCTTTATGATCAAAGGTGTTCTTTATCTTTTCTTGATTTCTCGTCATTTGACCCAAGGCACTTATCCTCATCTCATCTAGCTCTATTAGTTGATTGATCCTTCCTTGGATTTCTTCTGCATCTATGGTGTATTGTTGAGAAAAAAAAAGGATAGGGATCTAGAGGTTCACATGAATCTTTGCTTCAAGTCCATATACCAGCTCAAAAGGAGTTTTTCCTATGGAAGTTTTTGTCATTATTCGGTCTGCCCATACTGTGTATTTTATTTTTGTATCCCATGACTTTTTATTCTCTCGAACAACCTTCTTCAAAATATTCATGAGGTTCTTATTGGTTGATTATGCTAATCTGTTTCCTTGTGGGTAGTAGTTGGAGTAATGTGATAGGATAATGCCATATTTAAAACAAAATTCTACCAGGGCATAAGAGCTGAAAGCCTTGGCATTATCTGTACTGATATTGGAAGGGGCATTGAACCTAGTTATGATTCGGTCTTCCAAAAAGTTCATGACTAGTTCCTTGGTGGCCTTTTTGGTAGGAATAGATTGGACCCATCTAGTGAAATAGTCTATAGCTGTTAGGATCCACCGGTAACCATTACTTGAATTTTCCTTGAACTCACCAACAAAATCCAAACGCCATTGATGAAAGGGCCCCTCTACTACTACTGGTTTCAAAGGTTGTGCTGGGAGTTTTGGTTTGCCGGAGAAGTACTGGAAAGGTTGGCATGATCGGATGTGATGGTGAGTGTCCAAAAAAAGTGTTGGCCAATAATAGCTAGCCCTCATAATGTTATGGGCATTAGTACGAGCCGCATAATGTCCACCACAATACCCAAAGTGCAATTCTTCCAGAATCTTCTTTGCCTCTTCTTTGTTCACACATCGAAGTATAACACCATCAGGATCTCTCCATCCAAGTCCATCTTCAGTCAGACAGTATTTCATAGCTCTCAATCTCAAAGCCCTTATTTTGTAATCCACTAAGTGATCGGGGCAAGACAAATTCTTTAGATAGTGAATGATATCGAAATACCACTCGTCATGTTCTAATTTGTTGATCATTACATTTACTTTCTCATTCTCACCTATTTGTATGGCCTCTTGGTTGCTCTCGGTTAGCATCTGGGCTAAACCTTGTCCCTTTATTATTTTGGTGGGTTTTATTTCTAAGTCATATTCCTGGATTTTGGAAACCCATTTTCCTCGAGTACCCATGCAAGCTTGTTGCGATAAGACATCCTTCACAGTTGGATATGGGACATAAGCCTTGATTTTATTGTAACCGACATAATTCCTGAAGTTCTTGAGGGACTTGACCAAGGCATTGGCTTGTTTCTTTGTGATGGAGTAGTTTAACTCTGAGTCTCTTAGGACTTTTCTCATAAAGGAGATGGGGTTTTCATAGTCATCAACATTTTTTTGCATCAGGACACCTATAATAGTATCTTGGGATGCAAACAAGAATATTATGTAATCCCGCGAGAAGTTAAGACTAATCAAGACGAGGGCTTGGGAGATAGCATTTTTTATTTCTTCAAAGGATTTATTGGTCTCATCTCCCCACCTGAAAGAAACATCCTTTTTTAGCAAAGTGCTCAAAGGTTTTATCCTCTCAGAAAAATTTGGTACAAATCTACGGATGAAGTTGATTTTTCTGAGAAAAGATTGCAAAGATTTTCTATTGGATGGAGGGCGGACATCCTTTATCGACTGGACTCTTTCAGGATCAATGGAGACTCCTCCTTGTGAGTCCATGTGTCCTAAAAAATTTCCTTCGTGAATCCCAAAGACAAATTTCTTGGGATTCAGTGAGATACCATACTTTATGCATCCCTCAAAAACAATCCTAAGGTGAGAGATGGTCTTTCCTATCCTTGGACACAACTGTAAGGTCATCTTGATAAATTTCTATGATTTTTTGTATGAGGTCTCTGAAGGCAAAGTCCATTGCTCTCTGAAATATGGCACCATTGTTCATAAGACCAAAGGACATCCTTAAGTACATAAAAGTTCCCCAAGGTGTAGTGAATGCAGTTTTAAGTTGGTCTTCTCTTTTGAGTAAGGCTTGGTTGTACCATGAGAACCCATCTAGCATAGACATCATCCTTGCCCCTGTAACCCGCTGAAGCAAATGTTCCATGTTTGGGAGGGGATAATTATCCTTTAATGAGAATTGGTTGAGGTTGCGGAAATCAACACACAGGCGAATGTCACCATTTTTCTTCCGAACAACCACCAAGTTTGACATCCAAGAGGAATACCTGATAGGGGCTATGATACCAACATTGACCATTTTTTGGAGTTCCCTTTGTATTTGGCTTGCCAAATTTGGGTTGATATGCCTCATATTTTTTCGGAATGGTTTTTCCCCTTCTACCAAGGGTATGGCGTGTTGGATGACATCCCCCCTATAGGTTTTCAAATCATCATAGTTCCAAGAAAAGGTATCTCTGAATTCTCTGATGAGTGCTAGTATTTCTTTTCTTTCTTTCTCGGTGGTGTCCTTTCCTATTTTGACCATCCTTGGGTCCATATCTATACCGATATTGAATTCTAGGGCTTCTTCAACTTGCTTGTTGGCTCTCTTTCCCTTAAAAGCATCATGCCTGTCAAAAAGGTTTTCTAGGGGAATACAACCCTTTGGAAAGGTATTGCTTTGCAGGTTAATGACTTCCAGATCCATAGAATCGTCTAGGAAAGCAACTTGTGAATCGATAAACTCTTTGATGTTATCCATGAATCTAATAATTTAATCATCATCCTTGAAAACCTGCCGATGTTCCAAATTGTCAGGAACAAAAGGCCTAAAAAGAACCTCCATCCTGCATAGGTCATGAAAAGGTCCTTCACGTGGTTGTAAAGTAGAAGCAGAGACAGCCAAAGAATCAACCACATGGTTTTCTTCTCGAGGAATGGCTTCGATTGACACTTTTCTGAAGGATTTTGAAAGGGTTTGAGCCACATCTTGATACTTTTTTAACTTTTCATTTTTTGTGGAAAATCTCATCAAAACTTGTGATACAATGAGGTTTGAGTCCCCTTTTACTTCTAGGATTGTAACACCTTTTTCAATTGCTAAATTGAGATCTAGAATCAAGGCTTCATACTTGGCAACATTGTTGGTGCAACGGAATTCCAACCTATATGAATGGTAAAAGACTTCACCGAAAGGGGTTGTCAAAACTACTCCAACACCTGATCCAGAGCTTGAGTGTGATCCATTGAATTCTAAGGTCCAAATTCCTTCAATTTCTTCAATGACATCCACATATAACTTCCCTTCTTGGACGAACCAATTACTAAGGTTGTTATCGATGCATAAGAGTTGGTCACTTGGCTCATTAGAGGTTTCAACCAGGGTGCTAATAAGAGGTTCATTGTAGATGGTGAAGGAACCCCCTTTGGGATTGGGGATGGTTGCTTTGGATTGTTGTTTATGAACACTTCCATTTAAATGGTATACGAGATATTTGTGAAGGATGATCCCCAAATTATTCACAACATTTATGATGACCACGTTTTTCAAGAAAGGAGCACTAGGGCAGGATTCAAAGGCCACCTCAAGGTTATTAATGACCCCGTTTGCAAAATCTCCTCTGGTAGTTGTTTGTGAGAGGCTCAGACATAATTGATACATAACTTCCTCATTCATCATGTTAGTTGTGGAACTTGGGTGCAGGAGACAGTTGTGGAGGAGGGAGTCTTTGACTCAGAGAGTGACATAAAAAGGTGTGAACTCACAAACTTTGGAAACAGGGTGTCCCACTTGGTGGATAAAAAGAGAGAAATCTTTTGAAGGATTCTGCTCAACATTTTCAGGTAAGATAACTTCAACTTCATCCTCAGGATGGGTCCTTTTCAAAGGGGGTTCATGGGAAGGGATAATACTTTCATGGGAAAGGCTCCATTTTCTCTTAGTGGGGGCAAGTTCAACTTGGAGGATCCTTAGAGGTTCAGGTTCCATAACAGGCTCATTACCAGGATCCCATAGTTCACAATTTTGTGAAAGATCCCTTTGATAAATGTAATCTTCAAAATAAAGGTTCCTTTCAATCTGAAAGGCTAGGTCTTGTGCTTCCTCTAAAGTTGCTAGTGACCAGTCCTTGACGTTGAATTGCAAGGTTCCTACCAAGGAGGACAAGAAATGATCGATGATGGCTTGCTCTGAGGCCACCTTTGATTGGACCCTTTTGAGGAGAAGGTTGAACCTATCACTGAAATCTCGAACACTCTCATAGGATCCTTTGCAAATGCTAAAGTATTGGGAAAAAGAGTCCTGTGAATGCTCACTATCACACCACCTTATTTTAAAGGCCTTTTGTAGTTCTTCAGGGTATTTTATGCTTCCTTTAGGGCACCTATCAATCCAAAATTTAGCATCCTCTACAAGGGAACTCGCAAAGAGCCTCATGAAGAAATCAGGGTGATCTTGACCAGCCAAATGAAAACCAAAACTATCGCAGAACTGGGTCCAATGTGAGTTTCTAGGGATACCCTTTCCTAACAAAAATGGTAGCCAAGAATTTGCATCCTTGGGTGATCTGGATTATTTTCGGCACAAAATGAGAGCGGAGATATAATAAAGAAATGCACAGAGATATTGCAGATATTCAATAATATAATAGAAATGTATCAGAGATGCAACCATAAACATAGATATACAATAATACATGATTTCTATTAATCAGAGTAATGTACAGAGACTGTAAAAATACAGAGTGAAAGACTCGCTAGAATGGTGGCAACTTATTTCTGAGAAGAGATGTGATGGCTACTCGCATTCACAAGAAGATGATTACAATGAGGCTCTGAAGGCCCTTTTACAATAAACAAGAATGCCAAAAGTCTTAGACATCCAAAAACCTAACCCTAGGAGATGAAGCGCCAAAAGTCATGTGGGCCTCGTTTGGGTAAGTTAGTACATCAACTTCCTGGGGCCATAACTTTTGCATATGATCTCCATTTTAGGTGTATGGTAGCTCATTGGAAAGGTATCATCAAGGATATTCATTCTGGGGGCTCAATAATGCCTTAGGCTATTAGTGAGAACATTCATCTCGAAAAACCTTCATTCAAGCCCTCAAAATGGCGCCGAGAGTTAAAACCTACTAAAAATAGTAAATTGCTAAAACTGCCAGAAAGTTGTTTTGAACTAGTTGGAAAAGGTGGGTGGCCACCGATATCCACCTATATCATTGGGTAAGTCATGAACCCCTCCTTGGATGTTACTTAGGTCGAAACAACTGAAACTCTCTGAGTAATACCATTTGTGAGGATTAAGATTTATCGGGGGTGCAGATCTTGTCAGGGTGACAGTGGCCATAGTAGAGGCATTTGAGTATTTTCTCCCACTACAGGTCATCATTGGTGGAGTCACTAGATAATTTATTGAAAATATCAAAGAAAAGGGGAAAAACACCCTAGTGGAGTCATCAGGTAAGCTTGTAAGAAAATGTCTTTGAGGCAATGCTTACTGAAAAGGTTTGTCATTTGAGGAGGATTGGCCTAGTGTTCCCTGGAAACATCACCAAAATGTTATCACACAGTTTGTAGCTAGGTCAAAAGGCTAGAGGATAGAGGCCAAACTGGCGTAATAGGAACCTAGCCCACCCAATGTCACCACAATGGGGAGTTTCTTTCTATTCACAGATGTTAGCCAAGGGGAGACGTCCCCAGTAACCTGGGGTTTTGAAGAGGCCAAAGTATAAAGGTCAAAGAAAAATTTCCTCCTCGCAGGTTACCACCAAGGTCAAATAATCCAGCTAATCAGCCAATGATCAAGTGTAGCCCCAAATGAGAACACCTGCCCAGAAAAAGACAATAGAAAAAGAATATATGCAGGCTATAATTAGTACTTCATATAACTATATGACATAAATATGTAAGCAATTAGAACAATAGATATCAATGAGATCAACGTTTATCAATATAGTAGTGGAAAATATCAATTCATCAATAAATATTGAGATGATGAAGCCAATAATGTATTTAATCAATCCTTTACTCAATAAATTCTCTTAACCATCATCCAATTGCTTATCAAAGACATATGCTACGTCAAGATGGAATACCCAAGTATGACATTGGCCTAGTTAGGGTTATCTAGTTAGTTAGGGTTTCAAATTTAAAAGTTTTAAGAAGTTGTTTGAGCACTATCACTTCAATGTTGCGGATCTAAGATCAATGCCTAGGGGTAGATGGAATCAATTAAAGAGAGGACACAAGGTTGAAGGGATAAAAGGCTAAGAACAAGAGGGAAGGGTTCTAAGGTGCTACAATGGTAGGGCCCTAGAATCAAAACCCGAGGGGAAAGAGGCTCACTATGGTGTTGCTTAAGAAAGGCCTCATGCTCTTTCCTCCTTCCTTAGGTCAATCTTGGAAAAATAGCTAGCATAGAGGATAAGTCAAGACAAGAGAGTAAGGTGAGGGAGAGTGTTGCAATGGCAAGGCTCTATAACCAAACTCTAGAAGTAGGACGACCCTAGGTGTAGATAACCTAGGCCTGGGATGTCTCCTCCTTCTTAACTTTTAAAAGAAAAACTAGCATAGGGGAAGAAGTGAAAAGAGTGTAGCAAAGGCTAGGCTCTTCCTTCCTTCTTCAATGGCTGAATATTTCTCTTTTAGGGGACATGAAACAAGGACCTACTTGTGTGCTTGTCACCTAGGGTTTTAAATCAACAAATTTATAATAAATGCAAGAATACAAACCTACAACCATTCAATTAAGAAGTTTTGTAGAAAATACACTTACATATCATTAAGAAATAACATTGCAAACCCTAGTTGTAAACCTTCCTTCAAGAGAAATGCCAAAAATGCCAAGAAAATCTTTCCTTCAACAAGTGCGCCTCACTTAAAATATGAAATACCCCAACTCGGGTGCAAAAATAATATCTCACAAGAGAGTGAGTTGTGTGTTATGTCAAAATGAGGGAAAAACTCCTCAATATATAATGTATCATGACCTCTAATTAAAATTAGTTCATTAAAAATAACCGACAAGGCTACAAACCAAATCTACATTGTTTTTACATTAAATTGTCAAATCAAAGCCCTAACTAAGCATAAAAAAGATGTCAATCCCCACTAAGGGAGACATTATCCCCTTTTTAGGGTAAATGCAACACAAAATGAAAAAATGTTGGCCCTCTTTGGCCCTCCAAACCTTGCCACATGTGCCAGTTTCCATGTCAAACTGTCTCATGCTCAAGGTGATGCCAATGGCTCTAAGGTGACATCCTAGGCCATCAAAAGGAAACGTTCCTCTAAAAGTGGGTCAAACCCCCTGGGCTGGGCTCAACCAAAGTGTCCCTAATGGATGTCCTTCTTCTTTTCATGTGAAAAATCTTGGTCAAACACTGCCCTGCCTCTACCCCTGATGCGGTCCCAATAACCATCTAATGGGCTCTTCAGCCCCATGGAGGTCTGAACTAATCATCTCCCCATGTGTACTGGTCCACGTGGTACCTGTCCATCGGGCATGGTCCTTCACATCAAAAACTTCTCCCTCCATGGGCTCATTAGTCACAGGGATCATAGCAATGTTAATCATGTCTCATCATTAATGTTATCAAACATATGCATAAAAACCCTGATATATCATTCAATAGCTCGAAGATATTACAAGGACCTACAATACAAAGCCGAAGAAAAATACAAAACACCTTATTAGGCTAGTATCCATAAGGAAAGGTAAGTTTCGAAGGGGTATCATCCAAGCCATGTAAAACGAGGTGATGTGGTCAAGGGATGTCTAGACATATGGGTAGAGTGAGAGACATTTCCTTTATTATTTTATTTTCTTTATTTTCTTTTTCTTTTTTTATTTCAAGGACTAACTAGAGGACACTGCCTTGGCATGGTGACCAGAGTTGACAGTGTTACTAACAAGCACTTTCACAGAGATGATAAGTTTGGTTCGCGATGAGACCCCATTTCACTTGGCCATGCAAACAAAGGTCATTTCCCTGGCGTGGTAACTAGATAATGGCAATGTCATACTGTTAGGTACCCATAAACATAATAGGTTGGCTCGTGATGAGACCCCCTATCCTCTTGGCTAGGTCTTGTTTTATTTTGTTATTTTTCTTCGGGTCCCTCTTATTTCTTAATGAGAGGATTTTTATTTTCTTCTTGGGGATCCCTAGGCGAGGCATCTCTAGGATTATTTCTTTATGGATTTTGTATTTTACTAGCTACTTTTACCTTCTGGGCCTTTAGCCCCTTATTCCCACGAGATAAGGTGCAACGCCACAAACAGATCATCCTAATTCCTAGACTAGGGTAATGGGACAGATGAGTGGGAGATAAGATGAAAAGTGATGATATTATGGGAGCGAATGATGGCCCTTCAAAAATCCCCCCGGTGGAAAACCAAAACCTATGGGTACATGCTTGCTAGGATACCCTGTCAATCCCCCCAACCATGGTCAAGTGGGTTAATGTAAGATTCAAGGAGTCATCAGAAATAAATGGAATCTGATGCATATATCTAAAGGTTATAATGATCAAAAGTGACACATACCATGATACCTAGACCAATTACCTCATGGAGCAAGAGCCTTCTCTGACACAAGAACAGGTCGACGGTGATGGATCTTGTTGCTGCTGACAAGATGAGTCTAATGAAAGAGAAGAAGGATGGGCCCTCCAGTGCCATTCTCAGGTAAATCTTGCTTTCGGTACTCCATGTCTAGGACCTGTGGGCCTCAAGACATGATCTCATAGTTATCCCTAGAAATCGGGGATAACAGGTACCTCCCAACCAATGCTAGGGGTACTCTTCTTCCCCCTATGCCCCTCGAGGTGCAATGAGGAAACACACATAATACTAGAGAACTGCGAGCACCCAGCTTGCCTTGCAAGTTCGATCTACCACTCGCTACGAAAGCTGGGTATCCCAAATCCCACAAGAGAAAGCTTAGTCAAGATAAAAATTTAGCAACGTAATGTTACGTTAAAAGATCAGACCCATACTCCTCCTCCTCCATTCTTTTTATAGAGTTTTTAAGTAATTAGTTTCCCAAATTCACATTAAATTCCTTTTTCATTAATTTAATTATTAATAACCTCCCCCGTAGACATGTGACCCATCCTCTAGTTGCACCATAAAATTAATTTTATTAATTACTTAATTATTCCTATTTCCCTCACCCACCTAAAATCGTTCATAAAAATGCTCCTTGGTGTCCCAATATTCCCTTACAAATCTTAAATGACCTACGTCTTACTTAATTCCTAGTTGAGTTCATAAATATCAAGTTCTCAAGGGAAGATTCCTTACTAAGTTAGACATTCATATTTTTCTTTGTGTTTCCCCTTTTCTTTAAGTTTCCCCTTTTTCCTTAAATTTCCTATTTCTTTTAAGTTTCCCTCTTTTTCCTTTTTAACTAAAAATGAATTTAGCAAGTGTAGATAAAACAATGATTTACCCTTTATCTTCTTTAATTAAAAATTAATTTAGCAAGTGTAGATGAAACAACCATTAAAATTGACTTTAATAAATAATTTGAATTTCTTACCCCCCTTCTTGTTACATGTTTATTTATTATTATTATTTTTTTTAACCACATGTTCTACTTAGACCTAGGTTTAATTTCACTAGGTTGGGCAACAATTTCATTAGGGAAAAGTTGTTTTTAAATCTTACTTATCACATCATTCATTTTAAGAGTGACTAGGTTTATTCACTTAACAGTTAAAATCACGACATGCCCTTCAGAATGCACTACGTTCTCCAAGGATGCCACCTGCCTCCTTTTGATTCCCTTGCACGACATGCCCTTCAGGATGCACTACGTTCTCGAAGGGTTCCACTCACCTCCTTACCTTTTCCTTGCGTGACGTCCCCTTCAGGATGCATTACGTGCTCCAAGCGTGCCACTCACCTCTTAACTAACTTTGGTAGACGTAAAAAACCGTTGGAGTCAATACTCTACCAGGTGATCTTGTGGGAGACTAAGGGCCTCTAAGGAGTAAGGCCCCTGTCTTATTGCACGTCCCTTAGAATCATCTTGAGTGACTATCACAGTCTTCCCTCACGACATAGTGGGTCTTCTCAAACTAGGTAATCGTTAACCTACAACTCGAGCCACAACGGGAGTGCTAGAAGGATGTGGCAAGGATGTTGTCCACACCTCTCCCTCAAGTCTCTGGTTGTCCTGCGTAACCCCTCTACTCCACATGTGAGTCTGGTCATAAATCTATTGTCAACCTCCATCCATCAACGAATCATGTCGGCAACAATAATCAATCATCATAAAATCTAATCATATGTACATGTCTTACATCAATAACATTCAAACCCAACATTCCTCTCCTTGACTCGATCCAAAGTCCAAGGGGTTTCATTGATGCCTCTACATCCTCAATGTCTAAAGTCCTCCACACTCAGGAGAACCCAATCAATAGAACTTGTATGTGTGAATACAACAAAATAACATATCGTCAATCCATAATTTCTCATAACCATAATCGAATGACTAATAATATAATAATTCGGATCACTTGCTAGCAAGTGTCCTCAAAGAATAATTTCTCTGAGTGCGCACGGGAGCAAAATGTTACAATTTGCAAACAAATCTTTAGTGAACGCTCTTCTATATGAATTTTAGAAGGTGTTCCATCATTATATATTTTCCAAAAACATATATAAATGACACAACCACATAAAATTGAAAGATGTTATACATTTATGAACATCACTTTTCACCTTAAAAAATTATTGAAATAGTAATTATAATAATCACGTATTTATATAATGAAATACAAACATAACTAAATTTAAGATTGTCTATTTTCAAAATAAAAATTCTAATAGTGGATAATTTTTAAAAGGTTCATTTTATTATTTGAATTATCTTATATATATAAAATATATGATATGCTAAATTATCTATCAATTGATGCATAGAAGTGATAAATCCTAAAATTAAAATAATCTTTAAATAGTATTTTTCTATTAATCTTTAAATAGTGTATATATATATATATATATATATATATATATATATATATATATTATTTGGTATGTTGATGCTTAAAAGTAATAAATCTTAAAATTAAAATAATTTTTAAATAATATTTTTTATTAAAATATTATATATATATAATTTGGTAAAAGAGAAAATAC
>ML787154.1:102990-141219 GCA_009831015.1 Picea engelmannii
GGTTCTTCGTATTTCTACATTATCATTCATGTAAAGTCAACGATACCAAACCAAAATTAAATATTTATAAAGATTGGTACAAAATGATTTATGCAAATAATAACCATAATTAAATGAGATTTTTTTGTTAGTTACATGGTGTATACAAAACTCATTCCTAAAACATGTAATTTGAGATATAATTTGAGAGTTTTTGTTAGTTACATGGTGTATACAAAACTCATTCCTAAAACATGTAATTTGAGAGTTTCTGTTATTTACATGGTGTATACAAAATTCATGCTTAAAACATATAATTTGAAATAGATGCATGCAAATCAGATTTTTATTTATTTATTTAAAGAGTGTATACAAAGACCATGCCTAAAATATATAATTTAACATAGTTATATGGAAAGGGAAAATATGCAATAAAAATATAGATAAGTAATATTTAATTTATTTATTTTTAATTTATAATTTAGATGAAATTTAAACATAAAAATATTTAAAAAAAATATTTGCATCTGCAAGAACTTAAATGTCATATCTCAAACTAAAAGTGAATATTAAATACCCATAACATATACTAAAATTTACCATGAACACCTAACAAAAATCCATATGGTTATAGCTCAAGAGATTTACTATACATCGAGTCCACACAATTTAAACTTCTTGCCTAAAATATTCATGCAAACATGCAATAATTTAAGTAATTCATGGATTTCCAAATAGATTGAGGTGTAATGTGCAAAGGCGGTGGTTCAACGACCGATTACTTAGGGATTTCTTTCAGTTTTTGGTCAATTTATTCATTTACATTTAAAAAAAATATTCACACTATCTTCATAGTAAATATATTCAATAAAAATAGGGTTTAAATAATCCATTAAAGAGAGAATAACATATGTGAGATCGTGGATGCCTCGATATCCCTATGACAACATCGAGGGTTTCAGCATCCATGGCCTCTCGCTCAGGGGATCGTAACCCCCCTCAACTCCCTCTTCCCCCTGATCTCGCAGCATTCCAAGCCTTGATATCCTCTTAAAAGAAATCCTCTAAGGGAACTCCTCAGTGCCATTTTGTAAAAAACCTAGATGAGATTCCAAAAGTCCTTGTTCACTCCCCTTTCTCGATACCTTTTGCCCTTTGATTGGCTGAAAATGGCCTAATTGGGTAGTTTACGTGACTCTAGCCATTCTTGAAATCAATGGCACAATGACTGGGGAAAAACTAGAATAAAACAATAAAAGGCAGCTCTCATCTACCTTCTTTGGTAAAGGTTTCTACATTTTCCTCTTTGAAAATAAAGCAAATAGAGATTTTATCTTTAGGAACAAACCATACTTCATGGGTACTCAAGGTATGTACTTGAATAAATTTATTCCAGAATTCAGTCGTGAGAATGATATTCCTTCAGCGGTTCCATTTTGGGTCAGGATTCCCTTCTTACCCATTCACTGTTGGAATTAAGAAACAATAAAAAATATAGGCAACACACTGGGAAGGTTCATCGATCGAGTTGAGCCATGAGATGGTCTGCAATCATGCACACGCATTTTTGTAGAAGTAGACCCGGAGAAAGAGATTCTAGAAGCAATCCAACTAAATTTACATGGGTGGTCATAAATTCAAACAGTGGACTACGAAAAACTCCCTTTTAATTGAAAATCCTGCCATGAGTATGGGTATTTAGCCAAAAACTTCCCCAAGGCGATCCAGGAGAATCCTGAAAACAATGCACTAGAAAAATGGTGTCCAGAAAAAAGAAAGAAAGAGATGAACAAGGAAGGAAACCAACAACAAGAAAGGAAAAAAAAATTGAGGCCCCCCTCGCCAAGTAAAGTGAAATCCCCAATACAAATTGATGATGAAGAAGAAAGTAGAAAAAATAAATATGATCCCCTAGGAAACTTGGAAGTGGAGTTGATGAACTCAAAATAAAATACAGAAGAAATCCAACCAGTTGAAGATCCTGATCTCACGTCACCCCCAGTGGACCTCGATCGAGATCCCCATGAACCTATTCCACTGCAGGAGGACGATAGCCAGGAAGACTCAGGAGAAGAGATGGATATGGAACTCATAAAGAATGTTAGAACTACGAAACCATAAAGGAAAATCAATAAAAATAGAAGGGAAAAAGTGACCAACTAGGACAAGGAGATAGGAACCCAACCAACACTGGAGGAACTTCTCAGAAAAGAAGAAAAAAGTGGGAAATATCTAGCAACAAAGGGAAAATCTCAACCCACAAAAGGGGGGGCAACAAAACACACTAGTATATAATGAAGGTTGTCTCCTAGAATTGCAAAGGACTGGGACAGAGGAAAAAAAATAAGCCATGGGAAAACTAATCAGAACATAAACTCCCCATATCCTACTAATCTAAGAGACAAAACTATAGGGAGATGAGGCCCTATGCCAAATGAAGAAAATTTGGAAAACAAGTTGTGGATCGAAGTTGAATGAAAGAGGCGCATCAGGAGGGGTCTGCACGATCTAGAACATCCAAATCTAAAGAGAATAAAAAATAGTTTAATCTACACATTGGATGCTTGTCAAACTAAAGAATCTTCAATCAGGTATCATCTACCCTACTTGTAATGTTTATATGCCTAATAATTATTGGGGAAAAAGGGAGTGTTAGGACTCTTTATTGAAAATTAAATAGCTAGGAGCCCAAGACAATTGCATAGTACAAGGGGATTTTAACACAACCCTATATCAAGGGGAACTTAAAGGAGGAACCACTATAAGGGACTAGTTTAGGGAACAAATGGAGGATCTAATCTCATAACTAGATATGTTTGATTTTAATCCCTCTAGAGGGAAATTCACTTGGAGCAATAAAATGATATGGTTAGGGCACATATCTTCCATACTTGATCATTTTCTCATTCACAGCTCTTTACTCCTCCACCCAGTTAACATTTCCTCCCAAATTGTGCCTTGGGGTATTTCAGATCATCGTCTAATAGCCCTCTACATTTCCAAAGCATAAAATATTGGACCTATTCCCTTCAAATTCAATCAAATTTGTTTGGAGTCCCCGGATTTCATCCCCCTAGTTTTCTCAATCTGGTCAACCTAGGTGGATGAAACCCTAGTGTACATCTAGCAGAAAAAGATAAAAAAAGGAAAAAAATAAAATAAAGGACTGTGTTAAAGTCTCCTACCACAACACAAGACGAGAAGTGGAAAGATATAAAAATAAGCTAGAAGTTCTACAGGAAGAAATGGACACTAGTGAAATTCAAACAAGACATTTAGTGCAGGAGAAAGAGCACTTTCAAAATTATTTAAGGGCACTCCATAATGAAAAAAATGAGTGGAGACTCAAATCCAGAGATTTGTGGCTCCAAGCGGGGGACAAAAATACTTCCTTTTTCCATAAGCAGGCCAAAGCAAGACAACACAAAAAAATAGTGGAGGAAACAAAAACAACCACAGGAGGCTTAGTCAATTCCTTCGAGGAGATAAAAAAGGAATCCTCCTGTCACTTCAAAAATCTCTACACCTAATATGGAGTAGATAACAGAGAGCAGAGTCTTGAATTCATGGAGCAGATACTGGAGTTGATAAAGGAAGAGGATAACCAAGAATTGAATAAGGTGGTCACATAAGCGGAAGTTAAAGTAATTTTATACCAATTTGATCCCAACAAATCCCCCAGGATGGACGAATTCACTCTCCATTTCTACCAAATTTATTGGGAAATAATTAAAAAGGATTTACTATGTATGATCAGATATGTCCAAATTACTTGCAAGTTAGGAGGAGCCACCAATACGTCTTTTCTTTCCCTGATTCCTAAAGTAAAAAATGCTAACTCATTTGACTGGTTTCATCCCATCTCTCTCTGTAATGTCTCCTACAAAATCCTAACATAAATTATAACAAACATAATAAAGAAACTACTCCCACAATTCATTCTTCCAAATCAAGGGGGCTTTGTGGCTAATAGGAAAATTTGGGACAACACCATTCTTTTGCAGGAGGCCCTTCACACTAGTGTTATGAACAGAGAAAAATGAATTATAATTAAAATGAATATGGAAAATGAATTTGATCGAGTGAAACACTAGTTCCTTTTTCATGTGCTCAGAAAATTTGGTTGCAATAACTCCTTTGTCTCTTGGATCAGGGCCTTCATTTCACCCCCCTGGATAGCGCCCCTAATAAATGGGTGCCCAACTTCAGTCTTCCAAGTCACAAGAGGACTTCGACAAGGATACCCACTCTCTCCAATGGTGTATATCATCATGGAAGAAACTATGAATAGAAGACTGGAACATGAAAGAGTCACCAGAAATATCCTAGGGCTGAAAATAGCTAGGGGTGTCAAAAGGATAAATAAATCACAGTTTGTTGATGACACTCTTCTTCTTGGAGGAGCCTCACAAACTATGGACAAAATATTCAAGATAGTTTTGGACCAATATGAAATAGCCTCTGGGGGTCTTATTGTTGATACTGAGAGGGGGGTGAATCAGTATCAAGTAAAATTTAAAACCTTTTTCAACTTATAGTTAAATCATTCAACTATATCCAATGAGAAATGAACAATAGTATAAGAGTTACACCAATACACCACAATACACCATGCACAATATATGAGAAATAATCAATAGTTATTGTTCAAGGGAAGTAATGAATTCCAAAGGTAGCTACAACTTCCAAATGTAAAGGGAGGGATAAACCTCCAAGAGGAAGATATAATCCTCCAATATCAAGAGAGATTTTAACTCTCCATCCTTGCCCTTTCCTTCCACCCAAGAATATATGAGAGATAATAAAACTTTACATTAAATCATCACCATCAACCAATCATCACATAGAACCCGATAATCCTTCCTGAGACTTCTTCAATTTCTGCAATTCTTCAATTCTTTGAGTACTTTGATCCTATTGATAATATTACTCAATGTATTCTTTGAAACTTCTCCAATTTTCAGTCCTTGAATCCTCCCCAAAAAGAGGTTATAGAAAGAATGGTATACTTTATTCAATTCTGGTCTGTTCAAAAGACCCAACTTGTACGACATGCCCCACGCTCAATATTTAACATCCAATTTTGAAACTCATACATAAGAAACTAAGGTATATACTCTTTCCAATGGAAGTGGTCCCACTTAATTTGGATGATGTATGAATAAGTTATTACTATTTTACTTGGAACACATGTTTATTGACTAGCTTCAGGACTGGTCACAAACCCTATCTTCCACAGACTGTATCTCCATAATTATAGCGAATCAAGAGATGAAATTTTTACCAGATGTACCTTGATATGTATTCTCAATACCATAGTGATTTCACCATTTGAATCGTTCTAGAAAACAATTTATAGCAAAAATGGTAAGATGACTTGAAAATAACATACCTTAGAACACATCACCAAAAGACTTCATCCTCCCTTGAAATCCAACCTTCTTTTACTTCTTCTTCCCTCTAAAATTCAAATTATGTCAAAATGAATGTATAATGATGTTTATTTAGACCATTTATGTCACTTCCTTTTAACATTGGGGCTGACCTGACACTTTCTTATCTTGTAATTATTTTTTGTAATTATCTTCAGGGCCTACATGTACAATTCACTTTGTCTTCTTCAAAAATTCATTTCTCATCAACCATGAGGATCCACATGACGTGACACATACCACTGGAAAAAACATGATGTATAATATCCATCCATGGGTGTTGTATCTCCATGATGTATACTATCTCATCAATCTTGCGGTCCAAAACCCATGACTAGGGTTGACATCAATGACAACAACCAATCTTCCAACACTTATCAATAAGAACAAAAGACAAATTTATTCTTGGAACATAAAAGCTTGTACAATGGCTAGGATTTCAAACATCCTACAATTGTCCTTCTCAATAGACTGGAAGTATTTCAAGTATCTTGGCACCCACATCAGTATCAAATCCCTTCCTGGAGAGGCATGGCATGTGGTCCTACAAAAACTCAAGGACCAATTCGAAATTTGGGGAGAAATTTGGTTGAACCTAACTGGTAGGGTAGTATTAATAAATTTAGTCCTATCCTCCTTTCTAATCTTCTAGTTTTCCTCCCTCTATGCTCTAGTGGAAATCAAAAAATAAATGGCCAAAATTATCAGGAAATTTCTTTGGCAAGGGGGAAAAGACAATGGTAAAAAATTCCACAGGGTAAATGGTGCAAACCCCCTTCGCTCCAAAGGGTCTCTTGACCTCCCTTCCTTGGATCATTCACAACACTAAGCCAAAGTGACTCCTTGGGTCCCTGCGACACCTGAAATAACTCTACCCACACACACGAGTCTCTTCCTCGAGTAACCACAACTATGCTTGTGGATCTATCTCCTCGCAACTCGTACTTCATGGATATATCAAACTCTCCCTTCTCTTATTCTTGAAACACACTATTCTAAACTTCTGAACTCCTGCCACACATCTCCTTAGATTCACCAGCCCCACAAGGGTTCGGTTTTCGTGACTTCACAAAACTGAAAGTCTCTCGCTACGAACTTTCAGGTTCTTGATTACTGAACTCCTTAATCCATTACCACGTATTCCTCTCGCGATCAATGACTGGGATTTAGATCACGACTTCGGACTTCGGGATTTTTCTTCATCAAGTATTCAAATTTGTCGAACTCCGAAGTACCAAAACACTCCATGGCTATCCTCCTTATAGCTTTACCAGATCTGATAGTATGGAATCGTTCAACTCCCTCTAAGAACGAATCTCATTCCCTAACTTTCAGTGAAGAATTCAAGGACTTCTCTCCTTGGATATTTTCTCCGCTCTCCCTCCTGAACATAAATTACTTGACTTACTCTAGACACTTCCTTTGACACTTAGTCAAATCTCATTCTGTGCACACCTTGCAACAGATTTTCCTCCATGCTCAACTTCGCCTTGTGGATGGCTTCACGCTCCTTTCAACTATCCTCCAATTGCTTTTGTTGCTCGTGAATAGAATCATGCTACTTATCTTGATCTTTTGAGTCTGAAAACTATGTCACACACTCCTTGCAGATGTCATTACACTCATTGTAGACATGGGTTTAACTATCTCGTCTGAGGTTTTGAGTTGAAACAGACTAAGTCATTCACTCGTTGTAGACACTATTCACACCTTACACTTGCTCAATGAAGAGAAACAATTTAAACTTATCTAATCCTCACAGTTACTCATACATTCAACAAAGCAAATGTGGTCATGGATTCAAGAACAAGAAATAATAGAGAATTTAAAAACAACCTAAGGCCTACCATTTACTCATTCAGATAGACACAAAACAATGCACATTTGGGACAATATATTCCTCTATTATATTCATCCAATTGGAACTTACATACATTCAAACAATATTTCTTTGTGTCTCCCAGCTCTTAGCTTACAATGTAATTCTACACACTAGATTCAACATCCTCTCCTTGGAAATGATACAAATTTTTATACAAAGAGGTTCTCTTAGAGCCTTCCCTTTAACTACTCTACACTTTCTTAATGGAATTGAATGCTATCAACTACTTAGCACTTATTACAATAAATATCAAGTCAGACAGATAAGAGCCCAGGCTCTAGATCTATATTGTGATCTGATTCATTAAAACAAAATACATCTCCTCGTCGATCTCACATGATGGCTCAGCCTCCATTCATTAAAGATGTTCATTACCCAAAAACGTTTGTCAGGTGTTATATTAATACATTGATATTTTTGAAATTCAAAATGTTTCAAAATATGTGCTAGTGTGCCCAGTTATTTTCCACGCTTGTTCTTTTTTGGTGATGCTCTTGCATCATACTCCCTCGGTTGAAAAATTCAAGGATTCTTGTCCATGATTTTCTGCATAGATCTTCCATGCTTCTAGATATCTACTTTTCCCACCCAACTAGGATATTATAATGGTCATCGTTTCCACTTCACCAAGTATTCAAAATACGTCTTCCTTCTTGTTTTATTACCAACTCGTTGACCTATAATATTTTCCATCTATGGCTTCTCTGCTACAAGCATCTGTTTCTCCCACTAGATCCTCCATTGATCTTTAGATCCTTTAGCTCCATCCTCCTTGTAAGGATAAAATTCTGCAATGTTGAATATGGGTGGTATACCCACATCTTCTAGTAGCTCTAACTCATAATCATTTTTTCCAAACCTCCTCAAGATTTTACATGGTCTTATATTTTTCCACTTTACTTTATTGTATGTCCCCCTTAGGAATATCGGTTTCCTAAAATGTGATAGAAATTGATCTCCAAATTCAAATTCAAGATTTCTCATGTATTGATCTGCTCTGTGTTTGTATTCACCACTTATTTTCTTCAACTACTCCTTGATCTGATTGTGAAGTTCCTACATCTCTACAATGAAATCTTCGGCTCCGGTGCTCCTAAATTCTCTCTGCTTCATATCTCTCAATTCCAATCCTCCCCTCGAATTCATTCCATAAACTATTTGAAATGGACTTTTCCCAGTGCTCTTGTTCACTGAGTCATTATATGAAAACTTGGCTTGTGCTAGAATTTGATCCCACAAACTTCGGTGTTTAGTGACTAAAATCCTCAAGAAATATCCTAATCTTTTATTCACCACTTCGGTCTGTCCATCCATTTGTGAATGATATGAAAAACTAAAATATATCTATGTCCCTAACGTTTTCCTCCATGTCCTCCAAAAATGTCCAACAAATTTGGTATCCCTATCTGAAAGTATACTCCTGCGGAATCCATGGAGTCTCACAATCTCTTTGAAAAACAAATTTGCAACATGCATTGCATCACTGGTCTTCTAGCATGGGATAAAATGTGTCATCTTCAAAAACCTTTCCACCACCACAAATATGGAATCACTTCATCTCTATGTCCTAATCAATCCCAACAAAACATCCATGCTTATTGCATCACAAGGCCTCTCTGGAATAGGAAATGGTTGATACAAACCATTGTTTTGTTTCTTCCCCTTGGCATACTGAAAAATCTTATAATTGTTCACAAAACTCTTCACTTCCACTCTCATATCTGGCCAATAATATGAGATGTTTAATTGGGAAAAAAAATCCAGGGCCAAAGTGTTCGGCTAGACCTCCGTTGTGGTTTTCCTTCATCGAGCATCTTGGTATGCACAACTGGCATCCTTTGAACAACAACCCATATCGAGTCAGATATTTGGCCCTCTGGATCCTAAATTTGAGTACAATATTTTCACACACTTCATATGCCTCTCCAAAATATGGATCACTATGGTACATTTCCTTAAGGTGATCAAACCACAAGGTCTTGACTTGAAATTCTTGCAGAATCAAAATTCTCCTGCTTAATGCATCAACAACCTTGTTAGCATTTCCATAAATATGTTTAATGAAAGAAATGAAAATTTTCATAAACTCTATCCATTTAGTATGTCTCTGGTTTAACTTCTCCTGTCTGGTTATGAATTGCAAAGCGTGATTATCATTATACAAAACAAACTCTTTTGGTACAAGATAGTGCCTCCATTTATTCAAATCTTGGATTATGACATAGAACTCTTTGTCATATGTGGAGTACTTCCTTTTAGCTTCATTCAAATTCTCACTAAAGTATGCAATAGGTTTATTGTCTTGACTCAAGACTACTCCAATTGCAACTCCACTCACATCACAACTCACCTAGAATGTCTTCCCAAAATACGGTAAAAATAGAATTGGTTGTTCAATTATTTTCTCCTTCAATATATTGAATCTCCTCTCAGCCTCTTATGTCCACTTGAAATACTTGTGCCTTTTCTTCATTGTATCCATCATTTGAGCACTAATCCCACTAAAATTTCTGATGAACTTCCAATAGAAACTTGCTAATCCATGGAAGCTTCTTACCTCAAAGATATTCTTCAGTGACATACATTCTTTGATTGCTTTCACCTTTTCAGGATCCATCTTCAATTCGTTTGAAGAAATCAAAAAACCCAAATATATGAGTTTTGTCTTCATGAAAGATGAATTTTTTAGATTAGTCAACATATTTTCTTTTTGCAACCTCCTCATCACCAATGTTAAATGTCTCGAGTGCTCCTCCTTAGTTTTTCTACATACTAGTATACCATCCAGATATAAAATTACGAACTTACCAATGAAATATTTTAACACTTCATTCATAAGCCTCATAAAAGTACTCGGGGCATTTGTTAATCCAAAATGCATAACAAGCCATTCATAGAAGCCTTCATTTGTCCTGAATGTTGTTTTCCACTCATCACCTTCCCTCATTCTGATATGGTGATATCCACTTTTCAAATCTATTTTTGAAAAATAGTTATCCCAACTCAGAAAATACATCAAATCATCCATCCTTGGTAATGGAAATCTGTATCTGATGGTGATCTTGCTTATTTCCCTTGAGTCTGTACACATTCTCCATCCACCATCATTATTTGGACTTAATACAGTTGGTACTACACATGGACTCAAGATTTCCCAGACCAATCCTTTGTATAAAAGATATTGAACCCGTCTTTTCACTTCCTCATTCTTTTGAGGTGTCAATCTATATGTTTCTTTGTTCGGTATGCTTTCTCCTAGTATCAATTCAATGTGACGACTAATGCTTCTTATAGGTGGAAATGAGTTTTGAAACTCATCCACTACAATGTCAGCAAAATTTTCTAACAGTTCCTGAACTTCCTCAGGAAAATCTTCCATTGAAGTACTGGTAAGGATAACTCTCATATTCCTCGGTACTGAAAGTTGCATCTCATGTTCCCACTTTACTTCCTTCAAGGGTTCCTTCCCACTCATGAGAAGCATGCTCACATTGGCTTCATCTTTCAACTTCATCTCTTCAATTGGTAGAAACATGTGTGTCCTACCATTCTTCTCTAAAGTATAGGTATTCCTCCTCCCATTATGAATAACATTCATGTCATATTTCCAGGGTCTTCCCAACAAAACATGACAGACATCCATAGGAATCACATCACAAAAAATTTCATCTCTATATCCTCCTATTTTAAATTCAAGCAGGCATTGTTTAGTAATTGTTACCTAATGACCCTTATTAAACCATGTGACCTTATACGGGGTTAGATGTGTAGCTTCCTCCAGCTCTAGTGATGCAGACCCCCGACCCTCGGGCCAAGATCCACACAAGATCGTTCTAAATCTTCCCCTAAGTCTGATTGACTCTTTGGTTTCTCCACAGGGAATACCACACACACAAGGTGTATTCCACAACTGACCAAAAAATATGATCGGGGCTTTTATTTTCCTTTCAGGATTTCAGATTTTGTGATTTCGTGAATCTTGTTGTCGAGCCCCTTGTCTTTTCAACCTCCGAAACCAAAAATGTCAATGAGGGTTGACTCCTTTGATGCACCGAACACACGCCTCTTGTTGCCACTTATTTTGTCTTTTCGAAACTTGAGTGTTTGTCCAACACTCATTCCTCTTCCCTTATGATTTTCTGGTTTCCAAAATTTCCCCTTTTTGGTGAGATCGAAAGTCTTTTGGGAATTTCCCCGAAGCTTGACCACTCCCTTGACTTTGGTCGCACATATCCTCTAATTAATTCTTAAGACCCGCCTTTCATCATTTTCCTTTTCGCAATTTCGGAGTTGCATTGACATGCAACTCTGTCTCTTGACTCCCGAAACCCAAAAACCTGATTGGGCCCATGGTTATTGCCCTTCAATGCTTCAGGAATTTTTTCCTTTCACTCTTTGGGATTTTCCGACTTGCGAGATCCACAGCAGAAAGGTTCCTCACCTCCCAAAACTCCAATCTCCAAATTCCCGAAACCTTGCCCCCAACATGATCTATGGCTGAGATCCTCCACGATCTGATGACTCTGGATCTTTCGGCTTTTCGCGAACTGGGAGTTTCAAACTCTTGATTCCAAAAATCGCTGCCTCCTCTACTTCCCAACACCCGAAGTGTTGAAATGCCAAAATCTTGAAATTCACCCCAAGACACGTCGCGTTTCACGACTTCAATATTTTCAATGCTAAGTGCCTCGACTCCTTGTCATCAAGATTCTTGGTATGCTGAATCCCAATATGTCGAAATGTCGATGTTCCACACCAAAGAAACGTCATATTTCGCAACTTCAGGATTTTCAATACTAAGGTCCTGGTTCCTTTTCATCGTGATTCCCAGTATGCCGAACCCCGAAATACCGAAATTTCACATGCAATAATCCATTTCATGATTTGGGAGTTAGAGTGACCAAGGGTTTTGGCTTACACTCTAGACCTACAAAACCCAAAATTCCAAAATGATCTAACGACTCACCTAACCACCATAATCGGTCCACGTTGATTCTTTATGTCAAGGTGGTGGATTCATCCAACTCCTAAACACCTTGTATCTCCTCTGGATACTACGGTCCCCACAATTTCATGAGTTCTCCTCGGAGAATTTTGACCATACGATTCACTCCTCAATGACTTCTGTGAGACAAATCAGTGTTCTCCCTCCTTAACTTGTCTTTTATGATATGCTTTTTACTTTAATATCCCTTTGAACACTTCAAAGGTACTATCCCTCTTGAGCTTTCACTTGCAAACTCAAGTCCACAAAAGGAATTTTGATTGCACTCCTTGCGTCAATCTTTCAAATAAACTCTGGTTATTTGAGTCCTCGACTCTGTGCACTCTTTGCAACAACAGTCCTTCAACCTTCACCTTAGTTGATAAATTTTAAGGTCTCAAATAGCTTGTTCACACCTTGCATGACTATGTACTTCACCTGCACTTGTACTGGTATGAGAACAACGATATCTCTCCTGATCTTTCTGAGATAAAACTCAGAATCTTGTCAACACACACCTTGCGAACATTTCACTACACTCCTTGTAGGAACTTTCAGGATGAGAAACAATTGAAACTCATTCTTCTCCTCTCTTAGACTTCATTTACTTAACATGAAATCACACATTAATACAACATTGAAACAAATGCATAAACAGAGAGAATAAAACAATTGTAAGCATACCATTCAACAAATGTAAATAGTAAGAATCATAACACCATGAAAATTGATTCAAAGCTTCATATATTAACTCAAGTTCTCTTGTACATGGGTTTTTCTCTACAGCTCTTTGCTATAGCTCTCAATGATGATAATGTTCTTCCTCTAACGATACAATAATACAAGGGTGAGGGTGTCTATATCCGTTTTCCCTCCTACTCTCTAAACTGTCTAATCTATGAATTCAAATCTACCTATTTTCATTAATTACATATAAAGTCCTTTACATTCTATAGATGAGAGAAATCACTCAAGATCTGTTTACAACATGCAAGTACGCTTCCTTTAACTATTACATTAATATCTGCTCATTAATTTTTCAAAAACATTTCAAAATGTGCAAAATGTGTGCTACACTTTTCCAGCTGTCTTCTACCTTTATGGTTGCTTGGATGGCTGCTTATGATGCTCCTGCATCATCTAGCTTCTCCACCATATTTTTGGATACTAAGTTGTCAGTGATCCCACAGCCAATTATCACCTTGCAAACCTTGTCCTTGTTTTTGTAAGATGTCCTGAACAAATTGTTCCTTTGCATTGGTTTTTCAGTCTCCCGCTCTTGCTTCAAAATAACCTTGTTCATCATCATTGATCTTCCATCCTCTGCACATTCTGCCTCAACATCTCAGTTTTGTGCTTCCAAAATGTGACCTTCTCCTCCTTTCTTACTCTGGGTACAATCCTAAGACATGTGTTTTGTTTTTCTACAGACATAACATCTCACTTATCCTCCTCTTCATCTTCCTCTTCCTCGGGGAAAATAGCTTCTACCACCACTCTGCCTTCCTCAAGAATTTCTTACTCTCTCAGAGTGACTATGTGGTTTCTTTGACTCATCTTTGGGCTTCTAGGATTTATCATGGGCAACTCCTTTCCCTTTATTCAAAATTCGACCTCTGTTTTGTTGACTCTGTCTCCTGACCAACTTCTCATGTGCCCTCAATGCCATTTGATACACGTCCTCTACAATATCGACTGTCTCCATGCTGATTTCATCCTAAATATCATATATTAGGCCATTGATGTATCTAGAAACTTTCTCTTCATCTCTCTCTCTTTGTCCATCTCTAATGTTCAATTTGTATAACTCTTATGTGTACTCCTTCATAGTCAATCCCCTTTGTCTCAGGTTCTTCATCCTCATGAACAGACTTATCTGGTAATCCTTCAGTATGAATTTTCCTTTAGCTTGGCTACCATTCAATCCCAACTCTCGATCTTTTGTTTTCCCTTGCTCCTGATGTCAGCGCATAGTTCATCCCACCACATTGTTGCATGTCCTTTCAACCTAGTGACAATATGTCTTACCTTTTTCTCCTCTTCGACATCCTCATAGTCAAAATACTTGTCCATTTCTCGTATCCAATCAAGCAATTATTCTATGTCTAAATTTCCTTCATACATAGGGATGCCAATATTTTCTATGGAACCCAATTTGACAATCGCTCTTAATAAGCATTCTTCCACAACATGCTCGGATACAAATTATTCAACTTGTACTTCTTCAACCTCTTCCTTGTTTACGTCTTTAGCATCAGGTTCTCTCCTCTGTTTTGTCTCCATGGCATCTAGCCTCGCAAAAAGTTCCCTCATCTCCTTTTCCATAGATTTATTGGCTACAGGTGGGTCAACCCGTCTTCTAGGCGACATTGTGTTGACAATTCTGATATATCTCCTCCTGATATTATTTTACTCGTTTCTTTACAAAAGTCAATTTTGTACTCACTCTGATATCTCCCTTACCTATGATTTGTAGACAAAATAATCTCTAATACCAATCCTAGCGCAACTACCCTTCTCTCCAAAGGGTTTCTTGACCTCTCGGTCTTTGATCATTCACAACACTTAGTTGGAGCGACGCCTTGGGTCCCTGCGGCACCCAAAACAAATCTACTCATACACAGAGGTCTCTTCCTCAAGTGAACATACCTATGATCATGGGTCTATCTCCTCGCAACTCGAACTTCGGGGATATCCTGAACTCTCCCTTCTCTTCTTCCAAAAATGCATTGTTCCGAAACTTTGAACTCCCACCACGCATATCCTCAGATTTGCCTGCCCCACAAGGATTTGGGTTTTGCGACTTCGTGAAAATCCAAGTCTGTCAGTACAAAATTTTAGGCTCTCGATTCCCAAACTCCTCAATCCACTTCCACATAATCCTCCCATTATAAACAGCTGGGATTTAGATCGCGACTTTAAACTTCATGATTTCACTTCATCAAGTCTTCAAACTTGTTGAACTCTGAAGTAAAAAAACACTCCACGACTATCCTCATAGCTTTACCAGATCTGACGGTCTAGAATTACTTGACTCCCTCTAAGAATGAATCTTATTCACTGATGTTCAGTGAAGACTTCAGGGACTTCTCTCGTTGGATATTTCTTTCGCTCTCCCTGCTAAACTTAACTTACTTGACTTCCTCTAGACACTTCCTTCTATACTTAGTCAAATATCAATCCATGCACACCTTACAACAAATTTTCGTTCATGCTCAACTTCTCCTTGTGGATGGCTTCGCACTCCTTGTGACTTTCCTCCAACCACTTTTCCCTCTCGTGACTAGAAGCACGCTAGTTCTCCTGAGCATTCAAATCTGAAAACTATGTCATGCACTTCTTGCAGACATCAATGCACTCCTTGCAGACATGGTTTTCACTATCTCTTCTGATTTTTTGAGTCAAAACAGAATGAGTCATGCACTCCTTGTAGACACTATTCATACCTTGCACTCGTTCAATGAGGAGAAACATTTGAAACCTATATAATCCTCATAGTGACTCATACATTCAACAAAACAAATGTGGTCATGGATTCAAGAACAATAAATAATAGAGAATTGAGAAACAACATAAGGCCTACCATTTACTCATTCAGATAGACACGAAACAACACAGATTTGGGACAATATATTCCTCTATTATATTCATCCAATTGGAACTTACATACATTCAAACAATATTTCTCTGTGTCTCCAAACTCTTATCTTACAATGTTAATCTACAAACTAGATTCAACATCCTCTCCTTGGAAACAATACAAAGTTTTATAAAAAGAGGTTCTCTTAGAGCCTTCCCTCCAACTACTCTACACTTTCTTAATGGAATTGAATTCTATGAACTACTTAACACTTATTACAATAAATATCAAGTTAGGAAAATAAGAGCACAAGCTCCAAATCTGTACTATGATCCGATTCATTAAGAAAAAATGCATCTCCCCATCGATCTCATGCGATGGCTCAGCCTCCGGTCATTAAATATGTTTACTACCCAAAAAGGTTTGTCATATTTTACATTAATACATTGATCTTTTTAAAATTCAAAATGTTTTAAAATATGCACTAGTGCACCCAACTATTTTCCACGATTGTTCTTTGTTGGCGATTCTCCTGCATTAGTAAACTAGTTTAATTTTTGTGCCCCGAAAGAAAATGGGGGTCTGGGTATTTGCGACCCAAAAAAGATAAACTTATCCCTAGGGGAAAAGCTAATTTGGCGATTAATCATTGGAGGAAACGAATGGTGGAAAAAATAAATCTGCAATAAGTACCTCTTAAAAGTCAAGATTTTTTTTTTTGGATGTTGTAAATGTTATCGGACTAATTGGTAGGTGTGGACACTAACAGATCTCCCTAGATCCACCTAGATCTAGGAAAAAATAGGACAGGACACGACTCTTTCCCTAAGATGCAATCATTGAATCTGCTAGTAGGGAGGAATAAGTGACATACCTTTATATCGCTTTCCTGAGGTCTCTGTTGTTCCCACTTCACTCTGGTGCTCTTGTGAGGTCAAGTCCAAGACAACACAAACCAACCAAAGTGAATATAGCAAAATATATTCAACGTCAACTTATGCATATGATCAAGGAATTACACAATAAAGTTAGAATGACTTTATGGGAAAGGGACATGCCACTGTATCATATTAATTGAAAGTAGAAGATACAACCTAGTTGCCTTGATGTCGAAAAATTCCTTTCAGTGACCCTTGGTTCCAACACACACACTTTCTCTATACTTTCATGAAGAAGATCCAATTCCTTTTGATAGACCAACTAGAGTCTTCAAGCTTCTGTCCAAGCAGGGTTCTTCATACAATTCTATCACCAATTCTTCATTCAATCTTGCTTAACCTTTTCCATGAGAAACCTTTCAATATATAGGAGAAGGAGAGATGATTTCATGGATGAGGATTATCCCATCAAATTTGAGAAGTCAGTAAAATGATAACCATACGAATGCCAACTGATTTTCTAGAAGATTCCCTTCTAGAACCGTCGAGACCTCTTCTCCTTTACAAGCTTAAAAATAGGTTCCCACCCTATGTATGGAGAAAAATACGAGAAGTTCACACCCTAAGTGAGGGTGGCCTGCGAGAATGAGAGATTCTTGCACCCTAGGCCATAGGCAGCCTGTGAACTCACTTTAAAAATATGTTTTTTTGGAAGGAGACAGGAGTCTCTTTTCTCAGGCAAAAAGTCCTTGTTGGGAGCCTGAATACACCATTGTTAAGACATCGCTAGAGTGACCAAACTCATGTGTAACATAATTTCCTCAAAGTATGAGGCCAAAATCTGTGACAGCCGAAATACTTTGTAAATTGCATTTGTGTGTCAGAAACCAGGAGCGCACCTAATCGAAAACCTGCAAACAACCAAGCATATGCAGAATATAATACCAGTTATGAGGTATGCATTCCCATACTCAGATCACAGACGAATGACATCATGAACATAGGTCATGGCCAGAAATCATGCACTGTGGATCCATGTCGTCAAAAATATTGCATAGCCACCAAGAATACACTGTGGATCTATGCGAGAAGATTAAAAGTAATATGACATATCCACATGACATACAAAGTGGTTCTATGTGTCAAAAAATCATACATATTCCATCACATCCCAGATAAAAAAGATGAGACCTAGGGTCTTCAATCCCGTCTCCTGAAAGTACGAATCTATCCATGTGATTACATGTGCTGAAGTCAAACATGGTAGAAACCACTTGAGTACCAGTCATTGTTGAAACCATTAACAAGTGAGAGGGAAATCACCATTAATGTCAATGACTCCCAAGGTACACTAGTACAATCCAATGAATGTAAATAAATGAGTTGAGGTCAAACATTCAATAGAATCTCCCAATCAGGGGTCAATGATGAAAACCCACTATCGAAAGCGAGAGAACCTGCCATTGAGGAATGCAAGTTCCAAGGTACCCAATAATTTCTAAGTCTTGTTTCCGGATAATGAGTTAGATTCGACGGAACAAGACTCATCACCGAAGGGCCTTGATGTATCCCCCATAAATGACACAAAATAAGTAATATATTTTGAAGGTGAAATAGAGCATGAATATAGATGGAAATGGACACAAGGAAGGTTGACTTGGTAAGAATGGACAACCACAGATGGTAGACTTAATAGAGGTTTTTGATGGACTTCTCTTGAACATATGAACGGCTCAACCAAGGAATTGGTAGCACTGACTCAGAGACGACTCAGGATATGACCTTGTAACAAGTCGAATGAGAAACAAATGGATTTCCCAAATGGGCTTCAAATAATGAATAGGGGGTGTCATGTTCAAGAGCGACACTTACTGCCAATAATATGATTACGAAAACACATCCCTTTCCCAAATTTTCCCCCACCATTTCTGGCGAGTACCTCTTTATTTTTATGCAAGCTTGATGAGGATAACATATGCTTGTTGATGTAACATCATCCTTCAGATGAGTCCCTCAGAGTATGTTTAACGAACCCTAGGAAGGAGTGGCTCGGTTCCATTACGGGTCTTTCAATGTTTTTTTAACGAGTCCAAAGATAGAAAACTCGAGGGTTTTTCATGTTTTGAGAGTCTGAAAAACACTTAAAGAGAACTCTCTTAGTTCATTTTTCATAAAATAGTTCCACACGACCGAAAAAGTGATAAACTATCGCCCATTGAATGTTTTCTTCAGATACTTTTACGAGCGTGAAAAAAACAATGTCGCTCGAAAATCTTTTCGTTTTTATGGAGTGTGAAAAGAGATTAAAGGATACTCATTTGTGTTCGTCATTTTTGTGTTACCATGATGAGTATGAAAAGACAAAAAAAGTATACTCAATTACGTTCTCATGTATTTTCAAGCACGAGAATGAACAAAGACTAACCTCGAAGTTTTTCTAAAAACTATAAAAAGCAGTCGTACATGTGATGAAAAAAAGAAAAAACATCCATACTCTTTCGTGTGGACTTCAAAGACATTATATCTACAAAAAATCACACTCATAGGGCTATTAGGCATTAGGTTTGGAGAATAAAAAAATATAAAATCAACAAAAATGGTAAAAAGTAAATAAATGCGGGTAAAAGGGATTTTACCATATTCATTGTGATTTTGCCAAGAACTTTTCCCAAAACAACTCTTTTTACCTCAAATTTCATTGCTCAATCGTGGGAGGCACAGGCAACCATTTGGAAAACCATCTCCATCAACAAGGTAGGCTCTTGATCTCCTATCTTTTCCATGGCTTAGTTTTTATTTTCATTAGCAAATTTCAGGGTTTTGGATTTGTTTTAGGGCCAAAACTTGCACTCGAGCGTTATCACAGGCTAGTCATACGGGACCTGTGAGAATGCATGATTCTTGCAGGTGGCCTCAAAGGCACCTATAAGAATCTCGCACTGTTCTCAAGGGGCACCTGCGAGGGCTGAAAAATGAAATTTCACTTTGATCTTTGCTCAATAAAAAATATGCCAAGGTTTGAAATGAGTTGCTGACCCTTCTCTTATGGTTCTTGTGTAGGCATTTGACCATCATGATGTTGGAGTGGCAATAAAGACAACATGAGGAAGATGATGTTATTTCTAGGAATGACCTGGGTACCATTGTCGCCCTCTGAGACTGTGGACTCTTGAAATTCTTCTGGATTCCTGGCATGAGGGCCCAAATCAGGTTGTTGGTGTACCTGGTTCATATGTGGGATGTGGACTAGAAGTTTTTTCACGTGTGAGTGCACACCTTGACCCTAGATATCAAGGATATATAATTTCTGATAGGGTTATCATGGCATGGGTACCAAGCTAGCTTGACTACTAACTGAGGTGGCAGACTCCCTATGAGTGAGTATTGTCGACGGTACTATGTTCTCGAGGCGGAAAGGAGCAAAGACAAGGTGTCTATTTAGGGGGCCCAAGACTTGACCCTGCGAACCATCTTGTTCACTATAGAACACATGGTTGGGAGCACAGCTCCACATATGTCTCTCTAGAGATACTTCTAATATGACATAGATTGCATAGATCCATGAGTCTTCAACTGGTTAGATGCAGTTCTCCGCAGTATGAAGGGGTAGTTGACAAAATGCAGGAAAGGTGACCTGAAGAAGTTCGGGTATGGATCACTTTTGGTGTCCTTCTTTATTGATAGGGTTCCATTACTAAGATTATAGAGTGAGTGGGGTTTACCAGCCCCACAGGATCTGAGCATGTTGAGGTGGTGCAACCTCATGGCTCGACACGTAGCTGGGCCTATCATCAAATACAATGATTCCTTCTTTGACTGGTTGCGACCACAGATGTTGATGGTTGATGACTACGTCTATGTCATATTGGACTTCTGAGGGGATCCAAATTTATCCCTACCTGAGGATTCTCAGTGGGGTGGCCTAGGTAAGAAGTACACATTTTGTAATTTCAAATGTTTTTGTGATTTTTATCATATAAAATGTTTTTATGTTTGTCCGAGAACTGTTCAAAAATATTGTTTTGATGACACAGATGTGGGGCCATACCAATCTCCAAGAACATCTCCTATTCAGCGATGAGGAGAGGTAGCTCCAGTGGCGTGATGGGATGCTAAAGACTATGAGGTAGTGGATCAAAACTTGGAGGGTTTGACTGCTAACATTACATACATGACTATCAGAGAGATCCCTAAGCGTTATCAGTGCTATACTGTGGGCGTGTCAGAGTCTATTGGCCGACTGCTTCATAGGGTTGCCCGAGTAGTCATGTGTTACCATGAGTGTCATCCACGACACTACTTTGTAGAATCTATGAGCTTTAGATTTTGAAATTTTGGTCCTTGGACATAAACCTTTTGTAAAACCTTTTGATCATTATATACATATATACGGCTTCTACCAGCCTATCTTATGTTGTGTGATACATGTAATGTGATTGGTTTATAAATGGCCCAAATGTCTGTCTAATACATAGTTAGCTACTGCATCAGTTAATGTATTTAGACATCTAGTAATATGTTGATACTCAATATAATCAAAATAACATTCCAAGAGGCAAATTCGTAAATATACCCGTGATAAAGTAGGATTTCGAATAGCATAGACATTACTTAACTGTAGTACTACTAGCTGGGAATTGAGTCATACAACCAAGTGATGGATACCGAGTGAAATAACATCAATCAATAATTCGATAACGGTTTTATACTCTATAATATTGTTGGTTGCAAGGCCGAGACACAAACCTTGTAGAGTGATAAGTTCATTTGTACAGGCGTAAATTGCCTAAGCAGCAAAAGCAAGGTTCTGAGTACTACGACTAGCGCCATCAGTGAAGCCAATGTGGGGTAGCGAAGAATCCAACTTCTGGAAACCAAACACAACGTAACATAAGGGCAGAGACCAAATAATGAAAAAGCATACTACAGTAACACACAAGAAGTATGATACAATAAAATACAAGTACTCATGCACAGTTGATCTTAGGCATAGTACTTCTTTAAGTACAACCCATTTCTGGGTTCACTCAAAGGGATACCATCGTAATCTACTAACTTGTAAGATCCTTTCTCCAAAACTCATCTGACGATGTAAGGACCTCGCCACATAGCTTCAAATTTTTTGGCTCCTAGCATATCCCGATCTTGTTTGTAAAAGAGAACCAGATCACCTTCGGAGAAAACGCGAGGCTTGACATGTTTGTCGTATTGGGTTTTGACGCGTTTCTTCTGGGCTTCTATGACTAGGGTGGTGTCATGTCGAATTTCGTCTAATCGTATGAGATACAATAGACATTCTTCTTCGAAAGAAGTGTTTGGTAGGAGTTCGATGGCTAGTTTTAGGGAGGGTATCTCACATTCAATCGGTAGGATGGCTTCTAGACTATAGACTAACCAAAATGGTGTAAACCTAGTAGTAGACTTAACGGATGTACGATAAGCCCACAATGCTAAAAAAAACATCATGTGCCAACTCATTTTGTGAATCCCTATCATTCGTTGAAGGATGGTTATGAGGACTTTCTTAATTTCTTTGACTTGGCCATTGGCTTGTGGGTAATAGGGTGTTGATTTTTCATGGTGAAGACACAACTTTTCAGTGAGTTCAGACATCATGAAGTTTCTAAAGTGGCTACCATGATCGGTAACGATAGCCTGAGGAACACCAAAATGAGCTATGATGTTATTGAATATGAATAATTCTATAGTCTTTCCGATGTTGTCAAATGTCGGCATCGCCTTAGCCCATTTCATAAAATAGTCTATAGCTACAATAATGTATCCATGCCCCTCAGTCAAGTGAGGATGACATGTCATGAAATTGATACCCCATTTCGCAAAAGGACCGACGGAGACCACAAGGTGAAGAGGAGCAAGATGTGATCGTATTTTATGGTTGTAGGTCTAGCAAGCGTGGCATTTTTGGATGACAATAATACAATCATTAAATAAAGAGGGCCAAAAATACCCATCTCGCAAGATCTTCTGGGCAGTAGCATACCCAAACATATGACCACCATAGGCTCAGGAATGGTAGTCATTTAGGGCTTTCTTGGCTTCATCAAATGTGAGGCAGTGTCGAAAAACTAAGTCAATCCCACGACGATAAAGAGTATCACCGAGGATAATATATTAATAGGCTTGGTAGCATATTCAATAGTGGTCAGTACTAGAAAAATTGGGCCGGAAATTCTGGGTTTGGAGAGATATGATGATATCTCCATACCAAAAATTATCGGAACTAATCAGGAAAAGGGATTCATCAGGTAATGAATCGGCTGCTACATTTTTTGTCTTAGAGTAGGGAAAGTCGCATATCAACTCGACAAACACTAAGGATTTCTTGGGCTTAGCGCGTTCGAATTCTAGGTCAAGCTCCTGGAGTATCACGATCCATTTGGAGTATTTTCCCCCTAGCAGTTGACATGTGATAATGTGCTGCATAGGGTTGCAGTTAGAAATTACCGTAGTCTTGCGAGAGAGGATATAGCGCTGAAAATGTTGAACTGCTTGGATGGCTACCAAGGCCAATTTTTCGACATGTAAATACTTGGTTTCGGTAGGCATTAGACTTCGACTCAAGTAATAGATGACATGTTTGTCATGAGAATCATCCTCCAATATGAGAACCATTACAATGGTGTAATCCAAGGCTGCGAGGTAGAGGAAATAATCACAGCTGTAATCCAGTGGAAAGAGGAGCGAAGTGAGTGTCAGGGACATTTTCAAATCTTCAAAGGATTTGTTGGCGATGGTATCTCATACAAACTCAGACACCTTTTTGAGTAGTCATGTAAATCCAAGAGCTAGCTCGACATAGTTTAGGATGAAACGATAAAGAAAATTTTCTTTCCCTTGCAAACTTTGTAACTGGCGAAGTGAAGAAGGAGGAGGGAGATTGAGAATCACCTTGACATTCAAAGGATCTACCCTGATCCCTTGACGTGAAACAATAAAGCCTAGAAGTCAGCCAGATTCTATGCAGAAAACGTATTTTTGAGGATTCAAGCGTATATGGTAAAATCGACATTGGAGGAAAATGGCTTGGAGGTGTATGGGATGATCGAAACGGTGCATGGAATGAGTGGGTAAGTCATTGAGATATGGCTGCACGATGTGCTTGATATCATGGAAGGCATAAGACATAGCATGCTAAAAAGTTGCGCCAACATTTTTTAGACCAAAAGGAAGTTTCCGATAGGAAAAAGTTCCCTAAGGACAAATAAAATTTGTTTTGTGTTGATCCTCGGGAACAATATTGATTTGATTATATCCAAAGAAACCATCCATCAGAGAGACTATTTCACTTCCAGCACAATCATGAATAATCTGGTTGATGAAGGGGGTAGGAAAGTTGTCTTTAGGGCGTGCTTTGTTAATATCCCTATAATCAATGCACACGCAGATTGCACCTTGTTTCTTGTCGATTGGGACAAGATTGGAAACCTAGTCAATGAGAGCCACTCGGTAAATAAGGCCAGCTTTGAGAAGTTTCTCAACTTCAAGCTTGATAGCAGTCGATTTACGTGGGAGGACCAGACGAAGGCATTGATGGATGGGTTTAGCACCTGGGTATGTATTGATCTCATGTATCACAATGTCGAGGTCAATAACGGGCATTTCGTCATAGGTCCAGGTGAAGACATCATGAAATTATTTGAAAAGTGACTTGTAGGTGACGATTTCATCAGGGGAACATGAAACTCCGATATGCACATTTTCAACAATTCCAGGTTTTATGCATATGTCAAGGGGAATGGTGGGTTAGATATTGCTTAATTTCCCTTTAGAAAATGCATCTTGTGTAGACTCGGGAACGGTGGAAATGACAACAACGGTCAACAGGGTCAAGATCTGTTGGTAGCTCTCAATGGTATGTTGTGCGAGGAAGAGGATGGAATGATGATGTCCATTGTCCTAGGGGGTGTTTTCCATAATATAAATAATCATCTCATCCATGGGAAAGATGACTCAGAAAGGATCTGGAGATAAAGTGCCAAGAGAGGGGGTAGAAGGAGTTGCCGATTGAATGGCCTGATAGGCGGATTCGACCGGGCTCAAAGACATTTTGTTGCCATAACAAAGATGATCGTCGGGGTTGGGTACCATCCATGGGTCGTGAGATGTAGGGGTTCCATGAATAGAGGTGGAGATCATGTTCATAGAAGCGACAAAAGGATGTGAAACATCAGGTGGTGGGATGGGGAAGGTACCCATTAACGATGAGTCTTTAAGAAAACCCACACCGACGTTCTCATATCCGGGGGGAGAGTTTGGCAATAAATGGTATGTTGTCGGTACATGCATCTGAGTTAAGAAAGGCTAATTGGTTGACGGTAATGACCTTTCCTTGTTGAGGGAAACGCACAACATGGAAAAGGGTCGACACAACTGCACACATGGAATCAATCTAGCTACGGCCAAGTAGAAGGTTGTAATCGAGAGGAGCGTCAAAGACTTCCACTTCAACTTGGACCGTTTTGCCTTCTAACGTAATCGACAATGAAGGGAGGACACCGTAAGGCTTAAAACTCGAGCCATTAAAGGCTTTGAGTGTGTTGTGGGATTCAGTCAATGGAGGAGAGCCGATGGATTTCAAACAGGTAATAGGCATGACACATGTCAAGGCGCCCTTGTCGATAACAGTTCTACAAATGTTTTTGTCAGAGACAATAACTTGTATTTTGAATGCGAGTTGAGGGGGTAACCTTGGAATGTGATCTTCCAAGTCAAAAATTATAAAATTCGTATCCGTAGGGTCGATTCCACTGATAGATTTCAACAGTGCCTTCTGTTGTGTAGGACAAGTTTGAAGGACTTCAAGGGCTGACATCGTAGATGGTGCTTGGGCTAGATCTTCAACAATACTATAGTTCTGGGCAGCATGAGCATGAGGATTGAAAGCTGATTTTCGAATGATGTCCTTTGGGGGAGGGCGAAGAACTGTGTTGAGGCTCAGTCATTCGAGATGAAGAGGACCATTGGTAGGTGGAGTTTTAGGAGATGGTTGTACCAATGAAGGAGGTATAGCATCAACCTTCTTTTTCGAGGAGGAATAATCTTTGGCTCGAGTGGTAAGTGTGATGTCATTTTTCTTTGAATCACCTATACACATTTTTCTTTGAATCACCCACATTAAGACATAGGATGTATTTTTGAGAAGGGAAGGGTTGTGAAAAAATGGTTGGAGTGGGTGGTTTCATGGTCCCTTGAAGGAACTTAGTAACCTTGGCTCGTCGTGGACAATCCTTAGTGTAGTGATCATCACCACAGATAAGACAAGGGTATCAGGGTTTGCGCTTATCCCTATCGTCAATAGGTTGTGTTTTGGTTTTCTCTTCTTGCAAATTATTTTTGTACTTCTTATTCTTACCCTTTCCCTTTTTGTATTTTTTTTTACCGGTGGGGGTAGATTGAATGACATTTACCTCAGAAGTCTTGCTGGTGGGAGGGGTAGGAAATGAAGCATTTTGAACATTAGAAGAAATGGGTTTGGGGTTGTTGCTAGAGGTTTGGATGGAATGTGGTTGGGCATGGAAAGTGCAAATCACACCGTTGGCCACATGAGAAGCAACAGGAGTATTTGAAGTGGAAGAAGTAGAAGGACGAGGTGCATCCGGGAGTAAGTCATAAAGAGTACCCATTTTTGAGTAAATCAGGTCAAGTTATTGAGCACGACTAATGGCTTGTTCTTCCGTGACAACTCCACCCATGGCGATGTCATGACCGATGTCGTTCAAAAATGATTTCATGAACCATTCTTCCAGTAACTGATCGGGAAGTTTGAGTTTGATGAGACGTCGTCTCCGTCACCATTCATGAATGTTATCGAAGATATGAGTGGATTTGGTTTGTTTGAAAGAAATCAAAATCTCAGTCCCTATTTCATAGTGGATCGGTAACTGGTAGTGGGTGAGGAAATCCACAGTGAGGGTGTTGAAGTTGGAAAAGAAACCTCGTGGTAATTCTATATACCACTTTGCAGCAGAACCCGCGAAAGTTATTTGAAAAAGTCGTAAATGAATAGAGTCATCCATCAAGGAGTTGGATGAGCACCAAAGGTGAAAATTTGTTACATGATTGTTTCAATCCTCTCCCACTTTGCCATCGAATTTAGGAATGTCATATGGTATTTTGGTCAATATAGTGGGCCATTGGGGAGAGTGACAGATCAGATCATTTAAAATCCTCGACAGATCCGAGAGGTCCAAGGTGGATAAGAAAGGTAACTGTCTATTCACATGCAGATACTGGTGACTTTGGGGAGGGAGTCTCGTTGACAAACTAGTGGGACCATAAGAAGTCTACATATAATGCGAGGATCCAGGAAAATTTGGTGGTTGTTGTGGAGGCAAGTAACTCATAGGGTTGTATCCTTGAATGGGGGTATGGGGTTGAGTATTCAATCCCCAAATAGGATTAGATGTACCTGGATAGGGTTGGCCTATACCAGGGGGTATGACGGAGCTAGCTGAAAGTTGTTTCCCCCCAGCCGATTGAGGATTATGTTGGATCAGATGGTTCCAATACTAGGCCAAGGATGGAGGTATGGTTTGCCCATAGGGTGGGGTTGGTGGGGGTTTTCATCCAATCAGGGGTTGTCCCCTAATCAGGGGTTGTGTTCCAATTGGTATTTTCCCTGCAAGGGGGGGTTGAGTTGGACCTCCTTGGTGAAATTGTCCACCAATAGGAATCTGGTAATTTGGTGTGAACGACAGAATGGTGCCACTCGGATCAATGCCTCCGATAGAGGATGGAAAAGGTCCTCTGAAAGGGAGCAGAGGAAGTGTCTGAATGAAACTGGGAGGAGAGTGTCCAGAAGGAGTGGGACCACCAGGAGTTTTGGATGTGATTTGCATAGGAATGGGAATAGAGGCATTCAACACACGGTATTTGGGTGGAAGTGTCAGGGTGACTCTAGGAGAAAGCTGTGTCGACAGGGTCTTTGCTAGCCGTGGTAATCCTGGTGTGAAGACTCATAGTATCTGTGTAATGGACCATTTGTAAAGGGATATTCAAGATGTGGTCAGCTCGCAAAGCTTCTATACCAGGAAAATAATAAGCAGTAGTAAAAGGTACTACATTTGGATCAGATGTTTCGGGCAACGCAGGTGAGGCGGTGATATCAACATCTGCTCCTGAGCCAAAGAGATCCCATCTAAAAACACCAGTAGTCCAAAAAGGATCTTGACCCTCAGGTCCTGGAAAAGGTCCAGTCGGTGATCCAGAAGACAAAACAACGAAGTCTCTGGAAGAATTCACTCTCATAATCCATCTCTCAGAGTTGGGATGAAGTCAAAAGTCCTCTTGAGAATTGGTAATTCAGAACCGTTCTAGAGAGTCAGTTCTTTCCACTTGTGGAGTGGTGACGTCTTCAACTTCACTCTGTTGAGGAGAGCCCTCTGGTGAGTTGGTAGGAAAGGGTTTAGAACCTTCCATATTTTCTGGGGGTAAGCCTTGCATTCTACGTGAACGACGTGGAGGGTCAATTGTGATCGAGTTGAAAACTTACGAAGAAAATTCTATGGTCAACTTGGGTAAACAAACAACATGCACTAGTAAAAATATAGGAAGCAAAACCAAGCAAACAAGACCTTCTAATCCTGAAGTCACTAGTTGGTGATGAAATCTAACGTCACAACAACGAGATGGGAAGGGGCTGGGCTAGGGTGGAAAAGTTATGTTGACGACCTGCTTAACGGACTTACACCCTCATGTAATCTTCCACACATAATCGTGGGTATACCCTCCAACGAGCCCTAGTGATTTTGGCCAACGTTAATTCCAAGTACCATGAAGATTTTCCCCTTCACAATCACCTTATGTGAGACCCTAAGAAGATAGGCCACTAAAGTTACCACCAACAACAATAAATATTGGGGGAACATTCGACAGTCCGATCCACATGCAAGGGTAGGGTATCTATCCCGAAATCAGCTTGAGAGGCTTCCACTCATCATTGTGGGTATACCTTCAAGTGACCCCCATAATATGTGCAATCTCTACACTGATATCAACAAAGCAGGGTGAGTAACTCTGTCAATATCAATGCGACCTCGGGTTTGACCCTTGTGTGAGAGTGTATCTCTTTTCCTATTCCAAAGCTCTATCCTAGCTAATGTTGGTGTAATAGAGTCCTAGAAAAGAGTTACTAGTTAAATTTTTAAAATTGCGCAATATTATTTAAGGCTGTTGTTACTCAAAGGAGACAGAAATGAGACCGATGTTGTGTGAGACTCTGACCCAACAATGCATAGATAGGAATGAAAGATATCAATTTTTGTTTGATGAATCCTATTTACAGGAGGGAAAGAGGAGTTTTCTAGAATAACTTTAACTACGATATACAATCTTCTTTGAAATGCAATATCAACAAATCATGACCATTGCCAATTCTCTATTCATTCTATTTCAACAATTGAATGCTAATGTTTTCAAAATAAAAAATTGCTATTAAAAAGATTTTTTTTTTTTAATTTTTAATAGAAACCACACAACAATGGTGGAACTAAGAAAAATCAACAACTAATGAAAAACAATATGCAACAAAACCCAAACCAATCTTTCAATGAAGACAAAAATAACAAGTAGACAAGCCTAGTCTTTTCAAATTCATGAGGGCAACAATTTTCCAAGTAATGAGCAATTGAGAAAGATGATTAATCTCAACTTTTTAACCGATCACCGGCTCCTAACCAAACAAGCACTCGAATTTCAGGACTAGAGATTATATCCTTGTCAAGAAAAGGCCAAGAGATAACAATTGAGAAACAACGAACAAGAAGAGTTTTCAATTTTCGAAGACTAATCATTCACAAAATCCAAAGTCAAGAAACAATCAATTAGTGGCTCAATAAGTACTCTTCAGACACACATACAAATCTGGGCATCTGAGCAAACAAAAAACCTTAATCCCAAAATTTTGCAAATGGGTTCATAGGCAAAGAGTGGTGTGCAGTGCGATAATGGAGCACTCTCGTAGGCTGGTCACAAGCAAAGTGCGAGAGGTTCACACTGGACTGAAAAGAAAGGTGGGAACTCTAGGGGTTCTCACAGGCTATAGAAGGGTTCAGTGCGAGAATGCCTGAAACTAATAAAAATTTGGAAAAAAGAGGAATTTTTTTAAGGAACCTCTAGACCTAGAGAGTCTGTTAGGGTTTCCTCAAGACTCATAGATTGATAGAAATGAAAAATGGTAAGGTAACAGGAAATGGCCAAGGAAAAACCACCAAAATCCACTAAAAAATGGGTTGCATCCCCAGTGGAGTCACCAATTTTGTTATCGGACTAATCAATAGGTGTGGACACTAATAGATCTCCCTAGATCCACCTTGATCTAGAACAAAATAGGACAGGACATGAATCTTTCCCTAAGTTGTAATCATTGAATCTACTAATAGGGAGGAATAAGTGGCATACCTTTATATCGCTTTCCTGAGGTCTCTGTTGTTCCCACTTCGCTCTGGTGCTCTCATGAGTTCAAGTCCAAGACAACACAAAGCAACCAAAGTGAAGATAGAAAAATGTATTCAACGTCAACTTATGCATATGATCAAGGAATTACACAATAAAGTAAGAGTGAATTTATGGGAAAGGGACATGCCACTGTATCATATTAATTGAAAGTAGAAGATACAAACTGATCGCCTTGATGTTGCAAGCTTCCTTTTAGTGACCCTTGGTTCCAACACACACACTTGCTCTGTACCTGCATGAAGAAGATCCAATTCCTCTTGATAGACGAACTAGAGTCTTCAAACTTCTGACCAAGCAGGGTTCTTCATACAATTCTATCACCAATTCTTCATTCAATCTTGCTTAATATTTTCCATAGGAAACCTTTCAATATATAGGATAAGGAGATATGGTTACACAGATGAGGATGATCCCATCAAATCTGAGAATTCAGTAAAATGATAACCATACGAATGCCAACTCATTTTCTAGAAGATTCCCTTCTAGAACCCTCGAGACCTCTTCTCCTGTCCAAGCTTAAAAATAGGTTTGCACCCTTTGTATGGAGAATACTACAATAATTTCACACCCTAAGTGAGGGTGGCCTGCGAGAATGAGGGATTCTCGTAGCCTAGGTCATAGGCAACCTACAAACTCACTTTAAAAATATGTTTTTTTGGAAGGAGACGTGAGTCTCTTTTCTCAGGCAAAAAGTCCTTGTTGGGAGCCTGAATACACCATTGTTAAGACATCACCAGAGTGACCAAAATCATGTGTAACAGTAAACCTTGGTCAATCAGGTTCCCCCATATGGAAGTTAATTTGGGCATCAATGTCGCTCATCCAAAACTACCTTAGCTAGAACCTAGGAAACGATAAATAAATTAAGATTTGGGAGGATCTCTTCTTTGATAGGGAAATACTCTCTTGTATTCGAAATGGACTTTTCCCAGTGGTCTTGTTCACTATGTCATTATATGCAAACTCGTCTTGTGCTAAAATTTTATCCCACTGACTTCGATGTTCAGTGACTAAACTACTCAGGAAATATCCTAAGCTTATATTCACCACTTCGATATGTCCATTCGTTTGTGAATGATATGCAAAACTAAAATATATCTATGTCCCCAAATTTTTCCACAAGGTCCTCCAAAAATGACCAACAAATTTGGTATCCCTATTTGAAACTATACTCCTATGGAATCCATGGAGTCTCACAATCTCTTTGAAAAACAAATTTGCAACATTCATTGCATCACTAGTCTTCTAGCATGGGATAAAATTTGCCATCTTCGAAAACCTGTCCACCACCACAAATATGGAGTCACTTCCTCTATGTGTCCTAATCAATCCCAACAAAAAATCCATGCTTATTGCATCACAAGGTCTCTCTAGAATAGGAAATGGTTGATACAACCCATTGTTCTGTTTCTTCCCCTTGGCATACTGACAAATCTTATAATTGCTCGCAAACTTCTTCACCTCCACTCTCATACCTGGCCAATAATATGAGTCGTTAAATTAGGCAAAAAAAAAATTCAAGGCCGAAGTGTTCAGCTAGACCTCCATTGTGGTTTTCCTTCATCGAGCATCTTGGTATGCACAACTAGCATCCTTTGAACAACAACCCATCCTGCGTCAGATATTTGGCCAACTGGCTCCTATCTCTGAGTACAATATTTTCACATGCTTCATATGCCTCTCCAAAATATGGATCACTGTGGTACATTTCCTTAAGGTGATCAAACCCTAAGGTCTTGACTTGAAATTCCTGCAGAATCAAAATTCTCCTACTCAATGTATCAACAACCTTGTTAGCATTTCCAGAAATATGTTTAATGACAAAAATAAAAAATTTCATAAACTCTATCCATTCAACATGTCTCTGGTTTAACTTCTTCTATCTGGTTATGAATTGCAAAGCGTGATTATCGCTATACAAAACAAACTCCTTCGGTACAAGATAGTGCCTCCATTTATTCAAATCTTGGATTATGGCATATAGATCTTTGTCATATGTGGAGTACTTCCTTTTAGATTCATTCAACTTCTCATTGAAATATGAAATAGGTTTATTGTCTTGAGTCAAGATCGCTCCAATTACAACTCCACTCGCATCACACCTCACCTGGAATGTCTTCCCAAAATCCAGTAAAAATAGAATTGGTTGTTCAATTATTTTCTCCTTCAATATATTGAAGCTCCTCTCAGCCTCTTCTGTCCACTTGAAATACTTGTGCCTTTTCTTCATTGTGTCCATCATTTGAGCACTAATCCCACTAAAATTTATGATGAAATTCTGATAGAAACTTTCTAATCCATGGAAGGTTCTTAACTCAAAGATATTCTTCAGTGATGGAGATTCTTTGATTTCTTTCACCTTTTCAGGATCCATCTTCAATTTGTTCGAAGAAATAAAAAAAACCCAAATATATGAGTTTTGTCTTCATGAAAGAGGGCTTTTTCAAATTAATCAACATCTTTTCTTGTTGCAACCTCCTGATCACCAATGTTAAATGTCTCAAGTGCTCCTCCTTAGTTTTTCTAAATACCATTATATCATCTAGATATACAATTACGAACTTACAAATAAAATATTTTAACACCTAATTCATCAGGCTCATAAAAGTACTTGAGGCATTTGTTAATCCAAAAGGCATAACAATACATTCATAGAACCCTTCATTTGTCTTTAATGTTGTTTTCCACTCATCACCTTCCCTCATTCTGATCTGGTGATATCCACTTTTCAAATCTATTTTTGAAAAATAGTTATCCCAACTCAGACAATCCATCAAATCATCCACCCTTGGTAATGGAAATCTGTATCTGATGGTGATCTTGTTTATGGCCCTCGAGTCCGTACACATTCTCCATCCACCATTGTTATTTGGACTTAGTACAGTTGGTACTACACATGGACTCAAGATTTCCCTGACCAATCCTTTGTCTAACATATATTGAACCTGTCTTTTCACTTCCTCATTCTCTTAAGGTGTCAATCTGTATGTTTCTTTGTTCGATAGGCTTGCTCCTAGTATCAATTCAATGTGATGACTGATTCTTATGATAGGTGGAAATGAGTTTGGAAACTCATCCACTACAATGTCAGCAAAATTTTCTACAGTTCCTAAACTTCCTCAGGCAAATCTTCCATCGAAGTACTGGTAAGGATAACTCTCATATTCCTCACTATAGAAAACTGCATCTCTTGTTCCCTCTTTACTTCCTTCAGGAGTTTCTTCCCACTCATGAGAAGCATCCTCACATTGGCTTCATATTTCACCTTCATATATTCAATTGGTAGAGACATGTGTGTCCTGACATTATTCTCTAAGGTATAGGTATTCCTCCTCCCATTATGAATAACATTCATGTCATATTTCTAGGGTCTTGTCAACAAAATATGACAGACATCCATAGGAATCACATTACACAAAATTTCATCTCTATATCCTCCTATTTTAAATTCAAGTAGGCATTGTTTAGTAATTGTTACCCGATGACCCTTATTAAACCATGAGATCTTATATGGGGTCAGATGTACGGTTTCCTCCAGCTCTAGCGTCTCCACCATATTTTTGGATATTAAGTTGTTAGTGATCCCACTGTCAATTATCACCTTGCAAACCTTGTCCTTCTTTTTGAAAGATGTCCTGAACAAATTGTTCCTTTCCATTACTATTTCAGTCTCTGGCTCTTGCCTCAAAATAACCTTGTTCATCATCATGGATCTTCCATCCTCTGCACCTTCTACCTCAACATCTCACTTTTGTGCTTCTAAAATGTGATCCTCTCCTCCTTTATTACTCCCGGGACAATCCAAAGACATGTGTTTTGTTTATCTACAGTCATAACATCTCACTTATCCTCCTCTGCATCTTCCTCTTCTTCTGGGAAAAGAGATTCTACCACCACTCTACATTCCTTAGGAATTTCCTCCTCTCTCAGAGTGACTATGTGGTTTCTTTGCCTCCTCTTTGGGCTTCTGGGCTTTATCCTAGGAAAATCCTTTGCCTCTGTTCAAATTTCGACCTCTGTTTTGTTGACTCTGTCTACTGACCAACTTCTCCTATGCCCTCAATGCCATTTGATATGTATCCTCTACAATCTCGACTGTATCCATGTTGATTTCATCCTAAATATCATATCTCGGGCCATTGATGTATCTAGCAAATTTATCTTTGTCTCTCTCTCTATGTCCATATCTAATGTTCAATTTGTAGAAATCTTATGTGTACTCCTTCACATTCAATCCTTTTTGTCTCAGGTTCTTCATCCTTCTGAACAAACATATCTAGTAATCCTTCGGTATGAGTTTTTCCTTTAGCTTGGATACCATTCGATCCCAAATCTTGATCTTTTGTTTTCCCTTACTCCTCTTGTCGACGCATAGTTCATCCCACCATAGTGTTGCATGTCCTTTCAACCTAGTGAAAAAATGTCTTACCTTTTTCTCCTCTTTGATGTCCTCATAGTCGAAATAATTTTCCATTTCTCCTATCCAATCAAGCAATTATTTTGTGTCTCAATTTCCTTCATACATAGGGATTTCAATATTTTCTATGGGACCCAATTTGACAACCACTCTTAATAAGCGTTCTTCCACAACATCCTTGGATACACCATCTACTTCTTCAACTTCTTCCTCATTTATGTCTCTTGCATCAAGTGCTCTCCTCTATGTTGTCTCCATGGCATATAGCCTCACACGTATTTCTCTCATCCCCCTTTACAAATCTCTATTGGCTACAGGTGGGTCAACCCATCTTCTAGAGGACATTGTGCTGACGATTATGATATATCTCCTCCTGATATTATTTTACTCGTTTCTTTACAAAAGTCAATTTTGTACTCACTCTGATATCTCCCTTGCCTACGATTTGTAGACAAAATAATCTATGATACCACTCCTATCGCAAACCCCCTTCTCTGCAAAGGGTTTCTTAATCTCCTGGTCTTGGATCATTCACAACACTCAGTTGGAGCGATGCCTTGGGTCCCTGCAACACCCGAAACAAATCTACTCACACACACAAGTCTCTTCCTCGAGTGAACATAGCTATGACTGTGGGTCTATCTCCTCACAACTTAGACTTCGGGGATAGCCCAAAATGTCCCTTCTCTTCTTCCAAAAATGCATTGTTTCGAACCTATTAACTCCTATCATGCATCTCCTCAGATTTTCCTGCCCCACAAGGGTTTGGGTTTCACGAGTTCGCGAAAATCCAAGTCTCTCACTACGAAATTTTGGGCTCCTGATTCCCAAACTCCTTAATTGACTGCCACATATTCCTTCCATGATCAACGACTAGGATTTAGATCATGACTTCAAACTTCACGATTTCTCTTCATCAAGTCTTCAAACTTACTGAACTTTGAAGTACAAAAACACTCCATGGCTATCCTCCTCGTATCTTTACTAGATCTGATGGTCTAGAATCACTCGACTCCCTCTAAGAATGAATCTTATTCACTGACATTCAGTGAATACTTTAGGGACTTCTCTCCTTGGATATTTCCGTTTCTCTCCCTACTAAACTTAACTTACTTGACTTCCTATGGACACTTCCTTCTACACTTAATCAAATATCAATCCATGCACACCTTGCAACATATTTTCCTCCATGCTCAACTTCTCCTTATGGATGGCTTCACACTCCTTACGACTGTCCTCCAACCACTTTTGTCTATCATGACTGGAATCATGCTAGTTCTGCTGAGATTTTGATTCTAAAAACTCTATCATGCACTCCTTGCAGATGTCAATCCACCCCTTGCATACATGGGTTTCTCTATCTCTTTTGAGATTTTGAGTCGAAACAGACCAAGTCACGCAATCCTTCCGGACACTATTCACACCTTCCACTCGCTCAATGAAGAGAAACAATTGAAACCTATCTCCTCCTCATAGTGACTCATACATTCAACAAAAAAAATGTGGTCATGGATTCAAGAACAAGAAGTAACAGAGAATTGAAAAACAGAAGGCCTACCATTTACTCATTCAGATAGACACGAAACAACGCACATTTGTGACAATATATTCCTTTATTATATTCATCCAATTGGAACTTATATACATTCAAACAATATTTCTCTGTGTCTCCTAGCTGTTAGCTTACAATGGTAATCTACACACTAGATTCAACATTCTCTCTTTGGAAATAACACAAAGTTTTATAGAAAGAGGTTCTCCTAGAGCCTTCCCTCCAAATACTCTACGCTTTCTTAATGGAATTGAATGCTATCAACTACTTATCACTTATTACAATAAATATTGAGTTAGGCATATAAGAGCACAAGCTCCAAATCTATACTGCGATCCAATTCATTAAAAAAAAATACATCTCCCCATCGATCTCAAGCGATGGCTCAGCCTCCGGTCATTAAATATGTTCACTACCCAAAAAGGTTTGTCAAATTTTACATTAATAAATTGATCTTTTTAAAATTCAAAATATTTCAAAATATGTGCTAGTGTGCCCAACTATTTTCCACGCTTGTTCTTTGTTGGCGATTCTCCTGCATTAGTAAATTAGTTTATTTTTTGTTCCCCTAAATAAAATGGGGGTCTGGGTATTCGTGACTCGAAAAAAATAAACTTATCCCTCGGGGAAAAGCTAATTTGGATATTAATCGCTGGAGAAAACGAATGGTGGAAAAAACAATCTGCAATAAGTACCTCTTAAAAGTCATAAAAAAGATTTTTGGATGTTGTAAACCTTGGTCAATCAGGTTCCCCCATATGGAAGTTAATTTGGGCATCAATGTCGCTCATCCAAAATGACCTTAGTTGGAACCTGGGAAATGATAAATAAATTAAGATTTGGGAGGATCACTTCTCAGATAGGGAAATACTCTCTTGTGTTCGTACTCTGGACCATTTCAGGCATTGGCTAACCTCAGAAGAAAAAATCACTCTCTTTGATATTTATAATTAGAATAGGAACGTTGCTTGGGAAAACTTGAACCTGGGAGAGGTCCCCTCCCCCCTTGCACAGACTCTGTTCTTAGCCATAAGAGGAATTCAATATTGACAAAGCCCGATTCATTGTCTTTTCCAGCTAAAGAAGAATTTGATAATGTGGTGTTTGTTATGGGAAGGAAATTTAAAGAGAAGAGGTATTTTGAATTCAACAAACAATTCTAGAAGATGTGGTGAAGTAGTGAAGGAAGAAAAAAATAAATACCACCTAGGGATCAACATAGTCATTGGTTTGTCCAAAGGTTGTATCAGTGGATTCTTCAACAATGAAATTGTATGTGGAAATAACGAAAGGCTCCATACAATTCTTGGTTGGTCTATTGTCAGTTTAGCTAGAGGAGGAGTAACAAAAGGAAAAACTAACAAAGGAAATTACAAAGACTGACACTTTAGACGAGACATAAAATTCGGTAGCATGAACGATAGCACAAAAAAATGTTCCAGCAACAAGCATTGGAAGGTTCCAATAGCAAGACTGTCTACTAAAATGGATCAATGACCAGGTCATGAGAGGTTAGAGGATGGGTTGGTGGAAGACAAATTCTCTTCCACTCAACAATTGGATTTGTGATTGGACTCTCATAGATCCACATTACACTTCACTCTCGAGACATTAGTGTAGCACCACACCCGAATCAACTAGCTTCAATATGAGGTCAACTATCTCAGACATCAAGGGGAAAGAATGGAAGAAATGCATGAAGCCAGAACACACAACTTTACAGAGCAAAGGCAGAATGAGGAGACTAGGAGTAGGGCATACCTAGTTCTTCCTGACCTGAATGTAGCCCTTGAACCACCGCTAGAAGAAGAATGAGGTCAAGAGGAAGATCATATGTAAGAAGAACAATAATGCTTTCCCTATTTTTTAAAAATGGGGAAAATTAATCTTATCGACATATAGTTTTGTTTTAATAAGTCTGATAAAGCTAGTTTATAGCAGTAGAATCTGTGGAAAACTGTTTGTAGTAAGCCTTTTATGAAAATTTGTAGCCGGTCTCCTATACCATCACCCTCTTTTGTACTTTTCAACATCGCACCCTTTATATAT
>ML787154.1:141400-163447 GCA_009831015.1 Picea engelmannii
AAAAAGAGCTAGGAACCATGAGGTATTTCCAATATTCAAGGTTTAAAAAAAAACTGTTGCCCAACAAAATGTAGACACTCTAATAATCTATTCCATAAATAATATTTAATAAATCTCTACTATTTTCAAAACATTGGCAATACATACCTAGGATATGCAACAATATGCACATTTAAATGCCTAAGTTGAGTAATCTAATAATCATATTAAATAATGTGAAACAGTAAACAAGTTCAGTAATGATGCATTCATAAAGGCAAAGTTAATGTTCAAAATCTCATCTTTTGATTTATAGAAGATGACAAAGAATATGAAAACATCATTAAAATATTGATTATTCCACCACTTTTCAATACAATGACATACTAAATAATAAACATCATTTTTCATTCAATTTTTATTTTAAAATAAATATAAAATTGTTTTTCCTTATTCTAAAAAATTTAACATTAGAAAACTTATATGTCAATTAAGAGTAGGAAAAAACTAATTCAATATCATATATTGTAAAATTATATCAAAATATTTTTTATATTTAGAAATTTTTTTTTAGATAATTATATATTTAAAATATATATGTAACATAAATAACTATGACCAATAAAATTTCATATACTAAGAAAGTTTATAAAATATTATTGACCTAAAACATTTATTACTAGCACATTTTATAATATTTTATAAAGATCTTTTACAAGAATAATTTATTATAATTGAATTTAAATATTAAACACTTTATAAAGTATTTAAAGTATTGGACAAACTGAATTGTTATTGTCTTTTATTTTTCATTCTATTTTAATATTTTCTTCAATTACATTATTGAGCTATTGTATTTATCTGGTATGTTTTTTTGGTTAAAAAAGAAAAATGGTATGATATTTCTAGCTTCTTCTTTTTTTCTGTTAGCATGCACGCATCACACTCTATCCGTGATAGTGTCCATTTTGAAAATTGAATTTAAATCGTTCGAGGGTATCAATTAGACCATTGGATAATGACATAGTTACAAATTTAGTGGTTGATTTTGAATTCATTTGACACCATTTAGCAAAATTGAATGGTCTCAACCATTTTAACTTTTATTCAAATCAAGGATACCTTTCCATTATCCTTTTATTCGCTTTATTTCTTGGCTTTTTTCATTATAATTGTATTTGTTTTCTTTCTTGGATTTTTGCTTTATACTTTTGTCAATTTTTCTTTTTACTTTTATTCATTTGGCTTTTTTCATTATAATTGTATTTGTTTTCTTTCTTGGATTTTTGCTTTATACTTTTGTCAATTTTTCTTTTTACTTTTATTCATTTTCTTTCTTTTTGTTTTTCTTTTTTCCCTTATGGAAGTGGCCTTTTATTTTATATCTTTGTTCACTCTTAGGGAGGATTGGGAAGAACTCTTTTCTTTCTGTTTTTTGTGTTGTTGAACACTCTGTTTTGTGTCTATGTATGTTTTTAGACTTGTGTTCCTTATTATGTTAGAAAACAAGCTCACGACACCTATTTTGAAGACCTTCATGTAGCTCAAAATCCTGCAGCAATAGAATCTGGTGAACAACCACATGAGCGGAAGGATTATCTATTGAATCGTAGACCTGTTGAAGCTATAAACCTTCAGGTTCTGGAATAGATCTCCACGAGAAACCTTCCATGAAACCTCGGTAGGAATCAAAATCTCATGGTTGTGGGAATTTGGGGAAACAATTTCACTGGTCGGATTCCATGGGGTCCCTCTCTGAAACGACGTGATATTTCCACTAACAAATTCATGGGATAAATACATCGAGGACTTGTTGTATTCTTTCTAGTAATGAATTCAAAGGAAAAATACATCTGGAACTCGCTCACCACCCAACCTTGTGGGGAGTATTGCCTAAAGACAACATGTTTTGTGGGTCTCAGTCTATTGCATAGTTTAAATTATATTGATCTCTCTCACATAATCACCTCCTAGGTAATATTTTCATGGATTTCAATGCCCTAAAATTATTCAACTATTCAACTACTCATGCAGCAACTCGTTACTTCCCAATTTCTTTTCAAGAACATGCCTAGTGTTTTTGTTGGGAGCCCAAGACTATGTGGAATCTAAGCTCCAATTAGATTTGATCAATTAAATGAGTATTGATCAAAAATATAATGCATGAATACACTAAAAAGAAATAGTCGAGAACACTCCCAACTCAACTCTCCAGTTTTCAGGTATATTTTTATGCTGCTCTCTTTTTTCTAATATGGTAATCCTATAGGAATATTAAAGAATAAAATATTAAATTGATTTATTAAGTAGAAACTACTATATCCTATCCTATCTGTATAAAGTTAATATGGTAATCATGTAGGAACATTAAAGAATAGAATATTAAATTGATTTATTAAGTAGAAACTACTAGATCCTATCTGTATAAAGTCAAACTGTTTTACTATATCATTTGAGGATTATAACAGAGGTGTATGATAGATTTTTATTATATTTTAATATAAAATCTATAGATCCATGGTAGAGTTCTTTTTAATATAAAACATGTCAGTATTTTTCTGGTTCAAATTACACACAAAACCCAATGTCACTACATGATTCCCAATCTCAATGGGCTAAGTAATATGACAACTTACATTTTATCAAACTGAAAAGGTTATAGAATAGGTCTTACAAGGCTCAGAATAGGTATTAGAATATAAATTCTAGAGATCCATCGTAGAGTTCTTTTTAATATAAACATGTCTTTATTTTCCTGGTTCAAATTACACACAGAAATTAAACGTCACTACACGATTCCCGATCTCATGTGTCTAAGTAATATGAAAAGTTACATTTTATTTGACTCAAAAGTTTACATAATAGGGATTAAAGGCTTTGAATAACGGTGGGGATGTAGGTAATCTGTAACTGAATTGTGTATGACACCTTTCCACTTAATGATTTCATATATCATTATCATATTTTCATGTTAGTTAAGTGAAACATATATACAATAGTAGGATAACAAGCCAACGTTTTTATTTTTCAATGAAATTGTTTTTTTCCACTTGATAAGATCCCACGCCCATTTCTAATGACTTATGTTTTGGTTTCTTTTTTCCTTTGTTTTTATATTTTTGGTTTTACTAGTGACTAGAGACTATTTTATAGAGATTTATGTAGACCTCCCAAACAAATTGCAAGGATTTGTTTAGGGTGTGAAGGAGAACTGTTGGAAACAAATATATCATTGGTCAATATATTGATTGTATCATTTGAGGATCAACATTTTAGTATTTGTCAGTTATAAAAAAAGATTTGTAATTAAATAATGGAAATTTATAGTTTATAGCTTATTTGAATTGAGCTTTAAATAAAATGTATAATTCAAATATGGTGTCTTACAATTTCCCCTCTCATGTTACCGTGGAAGAGGCATGCTTGTAAAAATATAGTAAGATTCATGCATCTTATAAAATAAGAGAATATAGGGATAGCAAATATTAGGACCTATTTGGATTAATGGTCATGTTTATCATTAATACATTGACTTAATAGGTAATTAAATCACGAGTAAGGAGATGGAAGATAATGTCTTTTGGAAAAACATTATGAAAATAAATGCAAGTTTTCTAATATTCTTTACAAGTTGCTATACTAGTAACTACATGGATTTTTATAATGAAATTAACCATTTCATTTTACTTTAGATTATTTTCAATTTTGAGTTTATTGATGTTTAAATAAAGAAAAAACCTACGCGCAAATTATTCAAATATTGTAAATATGGACAAGCTTCAAAATTCGACCAATAAAATGAGAGCTGGAGGAGAGAAGGAGAGGGAGGGTGAGGATAAGCCAAAGTGAGGATATGATGAGGCATAGGGGGGTGATAAGAAAGGTGAATAATGATGGGGTGTGAGGTGTGAGGAGTAGAAGGAGGATGGATGCATGTATGAGGGTTTACAACTGGAGGAGGTCGGGGATGTGAATGGAGGAAAAAAGGAAGGAAACGATGACGAGGGAAGATGGCATGCGAAGGAAGGGATAACAAATGACTCAGGTAGTTGTGACATGAATGGAGGGTATATTAACTAAGGGGTTCAAATTGAGGTGGATTTGGAGGAGTGGAGGAAAAAGAATAGGGGTTGGGAGGTGTGGGTGAAGAGGTATGGAAAAAGGAGGTTGTGGAGAATTCAGGTGGGTCTAATGAGGATAGAAATGTGTAGGGATATATGGTATTTTGTAGGGATAGGAGACGTGAGGTGTGGGGTAGAAAGGAGGCATGGGAGAATGTGGAGGGAAAGGAGGTGGAAGATATATAAAGTTGTAAGGATTGTAAATGTGAATTGTGGGGTATCGTGCAGAAAAGGAATATTGTGGACGACAAGGAGGTGGGAGAAAGGAAGGATAAGGGGAGGTTAATTAGGTGTATGGGGAAGAGTCGAGGAAAGAAGGGACAAGTTTTTGATGGAGGAGTGTAGTTGACAAAGTATGAAATATTATGAGGGTGTTATATTAGGAGGGAAAGATGGAGTGGAGGTAGTAGAATATGTGGTGGTGGAGGAAGAGGCCCATTGAGGAGAATGGGGTGGATTTGTACGAAAAGTGTGACATTGGAGGGAGAACGGTAAGGAAATGGAGGATGCGAGTGAAAATGGGCAAGTGAATTAGGATGTGTGGGCCAGTAATGGGTGTGAGGGATAGGACAATGACAAGGTGTGATAGGCGGGAGAAAATGGAGGTGAGTAAGTTTTGTAGGAAAATGGGAAGGAGGAAGGGAACAGGTGTTGTGGTAGGCATGAATGTTGGTAATGGAGGAGGAGGAGGGGGCCATTAGTTGAAGACTGGAGGTGGCAGAGGATGAAGAGTATAGTGGAGGAGGAAGGAATGGAGGGAGAGGAAGGTTTCATTGCGAAGAGGAAGTGGTGCAATGAGGAGAAATAATATGGGGAGGATTGTAGTTGGATATAAAGGGGTTGTTAGAAGGGTACATTCATAAAATAGACTTGTGTGATAATGGTGAGAGTGGAAAAAAGGACAAGGTGGGGAAGAAATGGTGGGAAGGCATGGTTTTAGAGGGATTGTAAATTTAGGGGACATGTTAAGATAGAGGAGAAAGGGACAAGTTGAGGGACAATGGAATGATGAGTGGAATTAAAGGGCGATAAGGAAGAGATGGAGGGTTGGAACATGAGAGGGAAAGGAGTGAAGGAGGAGAAAATTGAGGTGAAGGAGGGAATAAAGTAGGAGGTATGAGTATAGTGGGATAGGGGGTTTTGATGAGGGGAGGGAGAGGGAAAGGAAGGAAAGAGAAGATTGCAATGATAGGAAGAGAGGGAGGGGTGGAGGAGGAATGTGCAAGAGTGTGACAATTCAAGGGGGGTCAAATACAAGGACTAGTGGAGGAACGAAAAACATTTTGGTGGGAAGGGAAGGATTTCAAAGAGAGGGGTAAAATGGTAAGAATGATAAGGTAGATTGTCTAGGGTGAAAGGAGTGGAATGAGAGAGGGATATGGTATACCAAAAGGAGGAGAGTGAGGGATGGTTGGGGTGAGGTGAATGAAATAAGTGGGAGGCATAGAGTTGAAGGAGAAAATTGGAGGGAGAGGTCTTCGAAAGGATTAAAAAATGAGGAAAGGTAGGATTAGAGAGAGGGGTTAAGGGGGAAAGAGTGGGGAGCAAGTAAAGGGTGTGGATGAAGGGATGGGAGCATAAGGAAGGGGTTTGTTAGTGTCAAAAGAGAAGAATGTGACTAAGCTAGGATGGAGAGAACAAGAATTTGGAATAGGGGACATTAAGTACTAATATGAGGAGTACTAGAAGAGGGAAGGGTTTCAGTGCTAGGAAGGAGTGGAGGTGAGGAATAAAGGAGTGTGCCAATGATATGTGGTATTATAGGTGTTTTAAAATGAGATGATGTGAAGTATGAATAAGGGATAGAAGAAGAGAGTGAGGATAACAGGGGATGAGGATAGAGTGTAATCAAGAGAAATAATATGGGGAGTAGCTGAGCTAGAGGAAAAGTGGTCATTGTAGGGTTATGTGTAATGTATAAAAGAGGACAAGGAGAATTTAAGTAGGAATATGAGGAAGAGTGGAGAAAGGAAGGGATAGGGTGTTGAGGGAGGAGTGGTGTAACATACCCATTACACAATAGCTCTAGGAATTTTTTTCTCTAATACCAATTTCTGATGTCCCCAGCCTTAGACCTTGCTGGAAATGCACCACTTAAAAATTTCCTTGATCTTTAACAGTTGTGATACCCAAATTGTAAGCTACACATTAACCATGACTTAGCAACATCATCTGGTAACGTCCCCATCCTTGAGCTGGAACACGTCATATGGCATTACAAAATATGATACCATTAAATTAAATACTAAGTCTTGCATATGAATTGAGTTACAAGGAAATAGTAACTACATGTATGCAACAATAATAGTTCATATAGAATTTAAAAATAGGGATTCGATGATAGAAAACCCATAATGTCACACAGACAAAAATGGAAATAAGAACATGAAAGACACTTATCTCATAAAAATAGACATCGACTGCATGAAAACCTTCCACGTTTATCCCAGCCTTACACTGCACTTCTCATATCTTCCAGCAACGGGTCACCCTTGGGCTAGGGATAAACTCTACCAGTGAAAAAGGGAAGACTAAGCAAGTTAAGGTTTGATAAGTTGCATAGTTGTTCTATCTAAGATGCCAACTGTTGCAGCTAGCCTACGGTCTTTCATTTACCACATGACTATCCCACCCTAGGAAGTGTGCTCCTTCTGTGCTCAAAAGTCCCTCAGCTACCTCACTTCCCTTTTGTGGCTTCATCAACGGGATAGAAAGGAATTCTCAGAGCCTCATATCTATTTCCCAATGCACCAGGAAAGAACTTTGAGTAGTCTCTGTTAAAATAATTAAAAAGTACCTAGGAAAGTGTTATTGATCACCTAGGTGCCTAAGGAGTGATAAAGTACCTAATGTGGACCCTAGTCATTTAATTTGTGAGAGACAAATTAAAAGGTGACTTTTTGATACTTAGGGAAAGTGGGTGACGCAAGTGAATTTATTTCCACCGTCGATCTCATTCAATCTCCACCATTGGATGAGATGACTCTTGAGATTCCCTCATGAGGTCGAATAGGGTAGGAGGGTGCACCCATTCTTGGGTAGATGAAACATTTTTGAGAGAGGAATTTGATTTTGAGAAAGGAGGCCATTTTTGTAGGGCTATGGCACACATTTCAAGGCAGTACGCTAGCATGCATCTCAAGGAAAGAGTACGACATTTATTGCAAGTCGTACAATATGGATTTTAAACAATATGTAAAACTTAATATTGGCAGAAAAATCGAGGAGAGGAACAACATTGTTACCAACCTATACAGTACATATTTACAGTAGTCATTACTACTGAGTTTTGGCACGAAAAATGAGGAAAGGTACAACCAGCTGACACAGGTCGTACTATATGGATTTTAACTATCCGTACAGTTGTTTTGCTACACAGAAATCAAGGATAATTTATGTGTGAACTTTTTGGGTGATTGGCATAGTTTTCAAGGTGGTCGTACATGCATTTATTTCCCATAATTTTTCTGCTACTTTTGGCACAAATTTCAAGGAATTCATACATCAAGAAAGAGGCACAACAATCGAGGAGCATCTCTATACTTTTGTGCAATAAATTATGGCACAAATTTTGAGGAGTTTGGCTCAAAATTTTTGTGAAGATTTGGCATAATTTTCAAGATAAGTTTGTTGATAAATTTATGAAGATGAATATGTTGTAAAAAAAATTTCTCTGAAGCTCTGAAATAATAAAAACTCCCTCTCTCACTAGTTTTCCCCTTGTGGGTTTTCCCAAGGTTGTTGTTAGACCAAAAATCATTGTGTTAAATTTTTTTATTATTGTGCTACTGATATGGTTTTATTTATGCATTAAATATTTTTCAGAATCCTCATGTTTCGGTTCTGAAAAAGATGTTTATATGATGAGTTTATTTGTCTATCATATAACTAGGTTTAGGCATTAAACATTGACTAAAAATGAACGAGAATTGAAACTAGGTGGGGTATGAAATTTTACATGGTATCAGAGTTGAGTTAAAGAGAAGCAACTTTCTATCAGCAAGTTAGAAAAGTGGAACAACAATCACTTCACTGGAAAAAAATTTTATTTTTTCATTTTCAGTAGAAAATGGTCAATGGCTACTGGTTTGAGGGTTGAGGAAAGACTTAATGGGGAAATTAAATTTGGTGCTTGAAAGGAGAGGATGATCTTGTTGTTGCAAGAAAATGAGTTATAGGATATTGTTGAGAACTACACAACAAATCTCGTGAATGTACCCACTGATTCCACTCTTCTAGAAACATACACCAAGAAGAGTATCAAGGCTAAGAGGATTATTCTTGATGCCATCAAGGACTATTTGATTCCTCATTTGACAGGGAAGGAAAATGCCTATGAAATGTGGGACTCCTTGACGAAGTTGTACCTGAGCACAAATGAAAATTGAAACATGGTTTTAAGAGAAGAACTAAAGAGCATTAAAATGACCAAGGATGGAAATGTGATCACATATCTTACCAGGTTGAAACGGGTGAGAGATGATCTTGGAGTTATGGGGGAGGCCATTGCCTAAAGTGAGCTTGTGAGGAATAAATTGAATGGAGCTTCCAAACAATGGGTTGTTTTGTTCAGGGAATTGTGGGTAGGGAAAATATTCCCAATTGGGAACGTCTTTGGAATGACTTTTCTCAGGAGGAGACCCATAGAGGTTATGTGAATGACAATTCATCTATAGCTCACGATGAGGAGAATGTGCCTCTTTTTGCCAACAATAAGAAGAAATTCAAAAAGGGTCCTAAGGGAGGAAACAGACTTATGGGTGAAGGCAAGAAGGCCATGAGAAAAGTCAAGTGATTTTCACGCCACAAGTTTGGACACTATGCAGTATAGTTTCCAAACAAGAATAAGAAGTAGACAACAACTTCAACAGTGATGGAGGAGTTCTCCGTCAAGTTTTATAAGGAATTTTCCTTAGTTGTGTGTCTTTACACTAGGACCACTCATTCTGATGTGTGGTATATTGACAGTGGTGCCTCCTACCATATGACAGGTGTTCATGAGCACTTGAAAATGGTGCCTACTTCCATATGACGGGTGGTCATGGTAGTTGGTATTGGGATTGTATCATTTCAGAGGGAGTCTTTTCCTCCTATGTTGTTGAGAGAGGTCCTATATGTTCTTGTCTTGAAGATGAACTTAGTTTCAATTTTTTTCTATTTGGGAGAGGGGTTATGAGGTGTTTTTCTTATGATGGACAGGTGCTCCTATTCCCCAAGGGGTCCATTATAATTTTGGCCAAAGTGATTGGGACTCTACATGAGAATTTGTACAGTCTCATGTTCTAGCCAATGAGAGCATTATTTCATTCTACCAACAATTGTGATCTATGTGAGCTATGGCACAGGATGATGGCATATTTTCACCATGGGGATTTGAAGGTACTAAGGGAGATTGTGACTAGAGTTCCATATTTTAGTACAAAGAACTAGGAGTTTTTCAAGGGGTGTGATTTGGTAAAGTAATTCAAAGGATTTTCGCATATACATCCCTTCCTTGAGGAAGACAATTTTGAGAAGGGATATGAGATTTGAGGAGGATGGAGAATTTAGAAATTCACGAGGGGTAGAGAGGGGTGAGCATTAATCACCTCATATTCAAGTGAGTCTGCAATAGACTTCAATGAAACAAAGTTTGGGGCTACTAGTTTCAGTGATGACTCGTCCACAGGTGATAGGGCCATAAATGTTAGGATCATGGTTACTGGTCCACAGGTTTCAGGATCGAGTTCTCTAGATTATACTTTAGGTTCATAGTCTTTAGGTGATGGGTTTGAGAAGGGAGATTCCCCTCCATGGGAAAGTACTTCAGAGAGGAGGAAGCCCAAGTAGCTTCAAGATACTTTGAGGGAGGCATAAGGTTCAGTGGGAAATCCCAGGAATATTGTGAGGGAGAGAAAACCTCCTAAGAGATTTTGCAGCTACATCGCGATGGTCAGCAGTATCAGGGAGTCAGATCCTTCCAATTTTGAGGAGGCTACTGGTAGAGAGGTTTGGAGAGATCCCATGATGTAAGAGTGCAATTCTATCATGAAGAATGATGTTTGGGAGATTGTTCCTTGACTTGAGTGTAAGTCAAATGTGACTTCCAAGTGGCTCTATAAACTCAAGTATGATGCAGATGGAAACATTGAGAAGTAAAAGTCTCTCTTTATGGCTAAGGCATTCTCACAAGTGGAGGGAGTTTATTATGAAGAGACCTTCACACCGATTTCTAGATATACCTCGATCAGGTCAATGATCTCTATTGCAATAGAGATGGGTTGGAAGATCCACAAGATGGATGTGAAGACCACATTTTTGAATGGTCTCATACAAGAGGAGGTTTATATTGAGCATCCATTAGGATTTAAGGTGCATGGGAGATATTATCATGTGTGTATACCGAACAAGGAATTGTATGGGCTAAAAAATCCTCCCATAGATTGATATTCAGGGATTGATGCCTACTAGGAGTATTTGGGTTTTGAGAAGAGTGAGGTAGATCCCAACCTATACTTCATTTTGGTTGGAGAGGATCCTCTCATAATCTTTCTATATTTGGATGATATTTTCAATGCAAGGGAAGAGAGACTCATCACTAGATTCAAGGAGAGCCTTTTTTCAGAGTTGAGATGACTAATATTTCTCTATTTAACAATTTTTTGGGATTGGAGGTTTGGCAGGATACAAGACACATATTCCTAGGACAAGGGAAGTGTGTTTGTGACATTTTGAGGAGATTCTAGATGGAGGATTATAGGCCCATGACCAATCCCATGGTTACCAACTCGAAGAAGCTTCATGATTATGAGTCATAGTTGGTCGATTACACTTTATATCATTAGTTGATCAGTTCTTTGATGTATTTGGTCAATACTAGTCCAAATATATATTTTTTTGCCAACACTCTTAGTTAGTTCATGGTGGAGCCTAGGAGAGTGCATTGGGTGGCAACAAAACATGTTCTCATGTATATTTGTGGTACATTGGATTATGGTATGGAATATCAGATAGGGGATGGAGTTCGTTTGGTGGGCTATACAGATTCATATTGGGCAGGATGTGTCAGTGACCAAAAGAGTACTTCTAGGGGTTGTTTCAGACTGGTCTCAGTAGTGGTGTCTTGGTTTAGTCGAAAGAAAATTTGAGTGGCTTTGAGTTATGTAGAGATTGAGTATATGAATTCTAGTCAGGCCAGTTGTGAGGCTCTTTGGTTTCACAAATTGTTGGTGGGATTGTTTTTTGTGCACTTTAGGCCTACTATGATTTATTGTGACAATCAAAGTTGTATTAAACTCTCTAGGAATCCATTTTTTCATGAAAGGTCTAAGCATATTGAGATTTTTTATCACTTCATCAAGGATTATGTCCAGAGAGGAGCAGTTGAGATACAATACATGTCTGCAGATGAGAAGGTTGTGGACATACGCACCAAAGCCTTGGGAAAAGGAAATTTTGTATTTTTCAGGGACAAGATTGGAGTGATGAGTAACACTTTCCTCAGTAAGAGGGATTGTTTAAATAATTAAAAATTACCTAGGAAATTATTTCTCATCACCTAGGTGCCTAAGGGATGAGAAAGTGCCTAATGTGGACCCTAGTCATTTAATTTGTTAGAGACAAATTAAAGGGTCACTCTTTGATACATAGGGAAAGTGGGTGACTTAAGTGAATTTATTTCCACCATTGATCTCATTCAATCTCCACCATTGGATGAGATAACTCTTGAGATTCCCTCATGGGGTTGACTAGGGTAGGAGGGCATACCCATTCTTGGGTAGACGAAACATTTTTTAGAGAGAAAGAGAAGATAAATATGAGTTTGAGAAAGGAGGCCATTTTTGCAGGGCTAGGGAACACATTTCAAGGAAGAAATATAGCACACATCTCAAGGCAAGAGTAGAACATTTATTGGTGGTAATACAATATCCATTTCCAACAGTCCGTACAGCTTAATATTGGCATAGAAATCAAGTAGAAGCACAACATTGTTACCATGATGTACAGTATGGATTCACAATAGTTCGTATGGTTGAGTTTTGGTATGAAAAATGAGGAAAGGTATAACCAGATAACATAGGTCGTACCATACATATTTTGACTGTCTGTATAGTAGTTTTGCTGCATAGAAGTCGAGGATAATTTCTATGTGAACTTTCTGGATTATTGGCATGGTTTTTAAGGTGGTTGTACAAGAATTTTTTCCCATAATTTTTTTGTTATTTTTGACATAGATTTTGAGGCATCCGTATAGCAAGAAAGAGGCACAAAATTTGAAGAGCATACCTGTACTTTTGTGCAGGAAATTCTAGCACAAATTTTGAGGAGTTTATCTAGATTTTGTGTGAATACTTGGCAAGATTTTCGAGATAATTTTTTTAATAAATTTTTGAAGATGAATATGTTGTAAAAGAATTTTCTATGAAGCTTTGAAATAATAAAAACTCCCTCTCTCACTGGTTTTTCCCTTGTGGGTTTTTCCAAGGTCATTGTTAGACCAAAAATCATTGTGTTAAATTTTCTGAGTATTATGTTGCTGATATGGTTTTATTTTTGCATTCAATATTGTTCAAAATCCTCATGTTTCAGTTCTGAAAAAGTTGTTTATATGTTGAGTTTATTTGGCTATCATATAAATAGGTTTGGGCATTAAACATTGACTGAAAATCAATGAGACTTGAAATTGGGTGGGGTTTGAAATTTTACAGTCTCTTTCCTAGAGAACTACTCACGGGCCTGACAACCCGCTTCTTTTGTAATACAGTCTGACAACCATATCTTCAATCCATCTCTCATGCTAATAGTACAAGTAAAAGTTCTTCATCGTAGTCTAGTATCATCTGGTATGACTCATAATTTCTTCTATGCAACCATAGATAATGCTCATGATAATGCCGAACAATTTGTCCCCTTCTCACTATATCCACACACACACACACACACACACACACACACACACACACATATATATATTCATGTTCCTTTTAAGACACTTGGTACTCCATGGGACTCCCTTGTCCCTACTTTGGAGACATAGGATATATACATACATCCATTACTTTAGATTTAAGGAATAAAATTATAATAGTCCATTGGTATTAATCCCCCTATCTTAGCGCGCCCTTTCCCTTTCTATGTGGATTTTATCAACCAATACTCATTTGTGGATCGGTTTGCATGCAACGGTGTGTTTTCATTAATAATATGAGTGTTTACATATTACAAAAATAAGATCACTGACCTTTATCATCCAGGCTCCTTGGCCTAATAATCACATAATCCTTATAGCATATAACAACCTGGCTCACTAGCCTATAAAAAATTTACATTTTTTTGTACAACTGGGGTTCGGCCTAGGGGTATTACAAGTGGATTTCACAAAGGATAGAATATTAGGAGGTTTTTATTTTAGGATGATGGGATTGAGGAGTGGAGAGGTTGGAGGGAGAAGAAAGCTATCGTGGGCGATAATAGAGATATAGGAAAATTGGGTATTGGAGGGGGGAAGTGGAGAATGAGAGTGAAAAGGGGAAAGAATGTGAGGTGAAGGGTAGGATGAGGAACGCGTGTTTTGGGTGGGAGGAAAGGGAGGTGGGGAGGTTATGTAGGAATATGGGGAGGAGGAAAGGAGGAGGAAGGAACTAGGAATTAGGGGAGGAATGAAGTTTCGCAAGGGAGGAGGAGGCAGGGGAATTATATGAAGACTGAGGTGGTGGGGGATGAGGATTATTGTGGAGAAGGAAGTGATTGAGGGAGATGTGGGTTCCATTGAGGAGGAGGAAGTGGTGCAACAAGGAGAAGGAATATGATGATGACTAGAGATAGATATAAATTGTGTATTAGAAGGGTACATACAAGAACTAGACTTACGGAGGGAAAAAGGTCAAAGTGGAATGTAAGGAGAAGGTGGGGGGAAAGTGGTGGGTGGGCATGGGTTTATAGGAATTGTAAATTTAAGTGAGGAGTGAAGCTATGGGAGAAAGGGACAAGTAGAGGGAGAGGTAAATGAAGACTGAAATCAGAAGGGGACAAGGAAGAGATGGAGGTTTGGAGCAAGAGATAGCAAGGATATAAGGAGGACGAAGGGAAGGTGAAGGTGGGGTCGAAGTACGAGGGATGAGTAGAGGGGGTAAGTACTTTGGATGAGGTAAGGAGCAGGAGATAGGGGAAAAAGAAGAAAAGGAAGAAGGGAAAGGAGTGGAATGATAGGGGAGAGGGAGGGGTGTATGAGGAGAATAGAGGTGTGTGATTATTCAATGGGATAGAAGTAGAGTAGTGGTGGAGGGAGAGAAAACATTATGATATGTAGGGGAAAGAGTTTAGGGAGAGGGGGGAGATGGTGAGAATTAGAAAGTGAATTGTCTAAACTGTAATAAGTGGAATGATATAGGGGTATGATATATGACGAGGAGGAAAGTGAGGGATGTCTAAGGGTAATTTATAAGAAATAAATGGGTGGATTAGGATTTCAATAGAAAGGGAGGAAGGAGAGGGTTTGAAGAGGGGAAAAGATGAGAAAATGGAGTATTAGAGTGAGGAGATAAGGGGGAAAGAGTGGGGAGGAATTAAATGGGTTTGGATGAGGGGAAGAGAGGATAAGGAAGTGGTGTATTAAAGCGGAAGGAGAGGAAAGAGACTAAGCATCAAGGAAGAAAATAACAAGTGATAAGAGGGGGAATTAAGTAAGAAGAGGGGAAAGAGTGGAGCAAGGAATGGAAGAGGTGCTAGGAATGAGTAGAGGGAGGAATGGATTGAATGATGGGGGAGGAGTGGAGTTGTGGAAGTGGGGAGGATGATATTTATATGTGGTAGTGGTGGTGGAGGTGATGGGAAAGGGTGGAGTTATTGAGGATGATGAAGGGATCAAGGGAGAGGGTCATGATAGAAAGGGATGAGAAAAAAGTGTAGTGAGGAGGAGGAATACATGGAGGAGTGGAGATAGAGGTAAAATGGGCATTGTAAGGTTATGGGAAAGGTATAAAAGTGTGGTGAAATAAAGGTTTGGGTCAAATATAATTATAGATTAAATGACGAGTTGTGGGTAGGTGTGGGTATATTTAAGGGTTTTGAAAGTTTGGAGAGGAGTGGATCCAAATGAGACAAGTGGAGGGAAGGAGGGATGAGTAGGAATGGAAGTTGAGATGGATCAAGATGAGATGGAGGATTGGAGTGAGAGAGGATAACGGGGAAAGAAGGAGGAAGTGGATAAGTATGAATGGGAAGAGTCTTGCGGGGGGGCATGGATAAGAAAAGGGGTAGTTGAGGGTATGCATTTGTGAGAGAGGTAAAGGGGTGGGAAAGGTGGTGAAGGAGGGGATTGAGGAGTAGTTTGATGNGAGAATATTATATGGTTGGTGGGGAGGTGATTCTAGAGAGATGTGGTAAGGATGAGGAAGGGGTCTTTATAGAGGTAAAGAAAGGGTGACGATGATGAAGGGCATGCTCTAGGGTGTGAGGAGTCGAAATTGAGATTGTATATGATAAGTAGGTGAGTTAGGGATCTATTGGGGTATACTTAAAAAAAGTAGTGTAGTTGGAGGAGAACAAGAGGAGGGAGAGTCCCATCAACGAGGTGGGAAGGACATTATTAGAGTGAGAGGGAGAAAGGGGTTGTGAGTGAGGTGAATTACAACAAAGGGGAGGATTGGAGTGAGAGGAATAAATCCGAAAAAAACAATATTTGAGCTATGTGTCAATATATATTGGTATATAATGGATGGTAAATGATTTGTATTAAGTTTTCTCTATTCATTTGGACTCCCAAGGCTTTCTTTCCCCAAGGTGAGTGATAGATCTCACTAGTGGTTTGACTAGATATAGGATAAATTTTATTTTAGTATTCCATGGACGTTGTTATATTGACTAATTTTAGTGAATTTTGATGTATGTTTTATAATTGAAAAAATCTCATATTTTTTGAAGAACATTTTTCATACTGTACATAATTTGAATTCATACTTTGTAACTATGCCTTTTGGTACAGCTTGGAACCCAAGGTCATAAAAAAAAAAAACTGACAAGGGAATAAGTTTTCACCGAGGGGTGATAATGATTTTTTCTAACCATAAACATATTATTTCCCTTCTAAAAAAGAATTTTAATTTGGAATATTGGAAGATAACAACATTCTTCAATATTAATGTAAGCATGGGAGGTCGAATTCCAATTTAGACAATTGCAAGATAATAGCTTCTCCATTTAAACTTTGGATAAATAATTTGAATTTTGACAGTTGGAAGATAACAATATTCTTAAACTAAATATCCATGTCTTAGACCATGGGATGATAATAAAAGTATTAATTCAAGAACTAATATTTTTATTTTTATTTTTGATGGGTGGAATGTAATTTATTGTCTTTATTTCTTTGTTATTTTCTTTTCTCTAGACTTTTCTTTAACTGTATGTTTGGTGTTGTTTTAGGATTACGAGTATTCTTCATTATAATATTGTGATATTATTGAGTTGATGGAAATTGATGATTAGATAATGTTGTGATAAATGAAAAGGTGATTGTATTTGATAAATTAAGTGTTAGGGTTTAGCTGATGCTTTTTCCACATGTTTTACTTGACCACCTTCTTCTTTCCACCTCCAATCCATTTTCCATGTGTTCACATTGCACTAGGATAGGTAGTGGGGTCCTAAAGTGAATAGTGGGGAGGTGGAGGCAAAGCATCTCTAGGGAATTTGATCACAAAGTGTCTTGTAGTGCTCTAGGGAATTTGATCACAAAGAATCTTGTAGTGATTTAGGGAATTTGATCACAAATTACAAGTGGTGATTCCCATTTTAGTCCTACAAGAATCACCTTCCAAAGATATCAATAGATATGTTACAATTTCTTATTATTATTATTTATTTTCGATTGATTTCATCAAGTTTCTCATCACTTTCTTGTAGCTACGTGATCAATTTATTTGGTCTAAGGTATATTCGTAAAATTGGAGAAAGATAAGAGCCACTACTTCATGTAGGTTGTATTTCGTAAATTTTATACTTACCATGTAATCTTTTGTATATAAATGTATTATTTTATCATCACTTGTAAACATATTTTTTTCACATATTCACACAAATATTTTTTTTGGGCCACGATTAAAAATTGGAGCTGACGTACCACTGTTGTCATGAAAAAAAAAATTCAAACTTTGAACTCCTCTCAAAGGCTTGTAAAAGTTTCGAGTGGAACTTTTAAGTACAATGAGTTACAATTTCAATCACAATTAATGCAGTACTCCAATTACTGCCTTGTTCGACTTGTATAGGTCTTGATTGACATTTTGAAAGTAGCTTTTACCATATTTTAATTTTTTCATTTCAAGAATATCAATGTAGATCTCTTTAAATCATTGAGATTGTTCTAATGGTTATATAGCATGACAATCTTCCATTCCCTATGGCCCCATTTTCACATTTGAATTCTTAAATGAATGTAGCAAAGCTATTCAAGAATTTAATGTAGATCCAGTTTAATATATATGCTTCTCCTTTAGAAACTCTAAAAAAAATCAAAGTCATTTATGTGAATTCATTCCTTTTCAAAAAACTAATATTACAAATATAGTTAATTTAATTTTCTTAATATTATTTTTTTAAACAATCTTTTTAAAATACAATTGATTTAATATATTTGATTTCATTTTTGTAATATTAAGTTTAATATAATGGGTTTAATTTTCACTATAGTTGAATTTTTTATTTAATATAGTTAATATAGTAATGTATACAAGTTCCTATTAATAGATATAGTTATATTGTTGAAAAAACTAATATAGAAGGTTTTTATGGACACATTTGTTAAGTGAATGATTTCATGTGCTTATTAAATGATGTATGTATATTTGTTGTATCATCATTTTTATTGCACATAAAGACACTTTTTATAACCGAGTATGGGGGAAATGTGTAAAAACAATTTAATGTTGACACGTGGCATTCAAAAAAAATTCTAGAATTCACCTTAAGTAAAAAAAAAATTCATAATTTAGAGTAAAAAAAAAAAGTTTCCTCACATAGGTGTTTTAGACTTCTCCATATGAGGGAAATGTGTAATTCCTTCAATTCTTAATATATATATATATATATATATATATATATATATATATATAAATTGAAACTAAAAGTTTGTATTTCCTTAAAGTATCCTCAAAACAACATACACAACAAAACTTGCCACATGTTTCACCATACATATGGAACCACAATAGGTGGCACTCTGTCAAATGCTTGCAACATTGTATATACACTTCACAACAGTCTATGTACATTCATGGATGTTCTAATTATAGAAACAAGATAACAGAAAAGGAAATTAAACTTTAGGAGAACATAAATTTCCATGATCCTCGATTGGTCGTAGAGTGGACACGAAAGGATAGAAACAAGTAGGGAACTTGGTCTTGGTTGGATCACTTAACAGGGCATCAAAAAGAACCTCTAGGCATTGAGAGCTAGTCATTTGGCAGTGAAGTTTCTCTATGACATTGTGTCTCATATCAAATATTAATTGTAGATGCTCCTCTGAGAAGTGCCATGTTTTGGGTGAATCTTGGATAGAATATACCGGTGGTGGAGAGTCGCTAACATGTTGATCCACTTCTTCCTATTGTACCTCTGTGGTAAATTATTCCTCGATTGGGAAGTCTCCTAGGTCTGTGAAAAATTCACCTTCCAGGGGAAGATGACCAGAAGTAAGGGGTGGAGTCAAAATATTTGAAGCAGAGAAGAGAAAGGACTCTATGGGTTCCAAAGGAGGATCCTGAGAGATTTATTCCTCAACATAAGCCATGGGTTGGTCATCCTCCATCCAATTTTAGGTGTAACTTGGTGAGAATTGTAAAGGGGGGCCAACAAGGTGATCTTGAGCAATGGGGGGAATAATTGGTTCAGTGGAAGGTCCAGGACGACAATGTCGAGAAAATAAGATGTAGTAGTTGGATACTCTCTTGGGATTTCCCCTTTATCTAGGAAATGGAAAATTTGGGATGGAGAAATAAATGGGAGGGGTAGAGGACACCCATAGGAGGAAAAAATAGAGTGGGAGAGATACACCTGAGTAAGAATTTGAGCGACTACCAGAAAATTGAAACAATTTCCAATGCTTTCCTTTATTTTCTCATCCTCCTTGATATGAGAGTGCTCCATTAAAACTGATTTGACAACGGGAAGGAAATTTGTACCAGGATTGACATGAACCAGCTCACGCTTTGAGGGTGCCATTAACTCAAGTTTTCCACAGAGGTGCACCAACTTCCCCTTCACCTGCAGGATGTTCATGAGGAATGGATGGAGGGGGAGGATGGCAGCTGAGGATATTAACTTTCGAATGTGCATGATCATTAGATGTTACCCCATATGGGGTTACAGATCGTATTTAAAATATATATCAATAACAAAGAAACATTTCAATATTGGCCAAAAATAAAATATTTCAATATCCATCTTAAGTAAAATAATTTTATATTAACTTTGTATATAGAGAGAGAGAGAGAAAGAGATAGAGCAATTGAAAGTAAAAAAATTAGATTTCGTTAATAGGTGTTCTCTAATTCCCAGAATGAAGGACATGCATGATTCCTTCAATTCTTAATATTATGGAGTTCACATGTGGCATATAAAAAAATATTAATAAGAGAAAAATAATTTCAATGTGGGCCATAAATAAAATATGTCTATTTCTAGTTAGTTATTTTAATACCGTCTTTTTTTATATAAAACAATTTAATCTTGACAGGTGGCATTAAAAAAAATATTATAACATTCACCTTAAGTAAAATAATTATATATCAACATTCACCTTTAAGTAAAACAATTTTATAATTGAGAGTAAATAAATTCTTATCCCACACATAAGTGCTTTCTACTAAAAAAATATTAGTAACAAGAAAATATTTCAATATCAACTATATATATATATATATATATATATATATATTGAAAGTAAAAAAAATCAAGGTGTTTTCCACATTATGAGGGAGATGTGTAATTCCTTTAGTGCTCATCATGGAGTTTACACATGGCATTTAAAAAAATATATTAATAACAAAAAAATATTTTAATGTTGGCCATAAATACAATATTTCAATATCCATGTTAAGAAAAATAATTCAGTATCAACTTTATATATAGAGAGAGAAAGAGGTAGATTAATTGAAAGTAAAAAAAAAAAAATACATTTAGGAAATGGGTGCTTTGGGAGATGCATGGTTTCTTCATAGGTTAATATTGTGGAGCTAACATGTAACATCTAAAAAAAATATTAGTAAGAAAAAAATAATTTCATTGTGGGTCATAAATAAAATATTTATATGCCCACCTATTTTAATATAATCTTTATATATAAAATACAATTTAATGTTGACACGTGGCATTCAAAAAAAATTCTAACATTTACCTTAAGTAAAATAATTATATATCAACATTCACCTTTAAGTAAAATAATTTTCTAATTTAGAGTAAAAAAAATCATATTCAATACATAGGTGTTTTCTACTTCTCCTTATGAGAGATATGTGTAATTCATTCAATACTTAATATGGACTTAACATATGTCATTTAAAAAATATTAGTAACAACTAAAAAAAAAATTATGGATAAACTATTTGAGTAGTAAGTTGAGTAGGAGGGAGATGTGCACTCAAAATGGATTTCACACTTGATATATATATATATATATATATATATATATATATATATATATAAACATTGCATATCCATGTTAACGCATCTATCATACCCCTAGATGTATCCCATTTTAGAGATATAAATAGTGTTTTTAGATTTTGTACTCAAACAAAAAAATTCATCTTGTTGGTGTCTTCACCCACACACTTATTATGCCCAACTTGTTCATAGTAAAAAAACCATGATTTGAATCTATAATGCTAGTCAAAAAAAAAATTAGCATGAGTTTGATAAGTATCAAAGTTTTAGAGATATAATCATTTCTTTTAAATGTTTTACTATAAAACAATTACATCTTGTAGGTGTCTTCACCCAGACACTTAGTATGCTCAAGTTCTTCATAGTAAAAAACCATGATTTGAAACTATAATATTAGTCAAAAATTATATATGTTAGTAAAAAATATATATATTCAAAATGTAAAATATAGATGTAATGTGAATTACTTCATTTCTATGTCTTTATATTTTCTTTTATGATTGTAGTTAAATTATTTAAAATTTTAATATGTATCAAGTTTAATATATATTATTCTCTTTTCACAATTATAAAAAGAAAAAGTTAGAATTCAATTACAAGACTTCTTTCAATATTCCATTAATTGTAAATAATGTATGAATATGAAACTAAAATTGTTCCAATTAAAAGTAATCTAAACTACTTCTCCTTTACTTAATAATTATTTTAATGTACGAATATGAAACTAAAATTGTTAGTTTAAACTACTTCTCCTTTACTTAATAATTATTCTACTATTACAATCTACTATTTGTAATAGTCATATTATAATATGGATTAACTTAAAAATGTGAGAAAATACTTCTCCCTTACTCAATAATTATTCTTTATTCTACTTTTTTAATAGTTGTATTATAATATGGGCGGGCTTAAAAATGTTAAATGAGAAGGGTTGGATTAAAAGTGTAAAATGGGAATGGTTATACAATTGTCATTTGGGTTGGCTTGAAATTGTAAAATTAGAATGGTTATATTTATTCACATTTCAATGTATTTAATTTTTCAAGTTATTAAATATATATATATATATATATAATTTTTATTATTATATATTAGGAATTGTTAAGTTAATATATTTATAAAAAGAATAAATGAATATATATAGGATATTCCTTGTATAATATTTTACTAAGATGAAAAAACTTACTATGTAGTTTGCACAAGCATTCATATAGTGGACTAAGCTTATAGAATAACCTTTCAGAAATTGTAAAATTAAACATTTTCATTTATATTTAATTGATTGAAGAAAAAAAAGTATACT
>ML787154.1:163538-187345 GCA_009831015.1 Picea engelmannii
ATATATATATATATATATATAATTTTTATTATTATATATTAGGAATTGTTAAGTTGATATATTTATAAAAAGAATAAATGAATATATATAGGATATTCCTTGTATAATATTTTACTAAGATGAAAAAACTTACTATGTAGTTTTCACAAGCATTCATATAGTGGACTAAGCTTATAGCATAGTAAAATTAAACATTTTCATTTATATTTAATTGATTGAAGAAAAAAAAGTATACTTAACGTATAAAGGAATTACATATGGTATGAGAGCTACATGTGAAATTATGTATTCTTTTGAAGTAAAATAGCTATTGAATGAATATAATAGGAAGGCTTTTATCAAAGTACAAATCTTGCAAGTTCCTCAGAACAGTTGCTAGTCCTGAGACCATAAATGGTCAAAATCAATTGGAAGAATCGAGGATTGTAAGCGCTACTTATGTGTCTTGAAGATCGTAACCACTATAGGTGTAGGGAAAAAAAAGTTAACTTTCTTTGTAATTTATATTACATTATTCTATTGGATTTAATGTGAATGATCAAAAATATTCTTCTTGTATACTTTTTTATGTCATCAAGTAAACAAAAAAAAAATATGGCAATTCATGGAGAAACTTGAAGGACATTACAATATATATTTCACGATATATCTAATGTTTTCATGTTATAGTATTGTTGTTGCATAGTGGGAAGACCCACAGTTCAACATGAATTCACCAAAAAAACCCTAATATACCAACACATTCAACATCAACCACAAGCAGGTGAAGTCTCACCCAAGGTATCTATGGAAACTGCAGGAACCCAACTTCCCTAGTCATGAAGGGAGGGAAGGAAATCCACATAACCATTATACTTAGTATTTATTCATTATATCTTATATTAGGTGAGCAAAAACAAAATAACATGTAACTCATTTATAGCAAGATAACATATATCATATGCACAGTAAACATAACAATCACATCATAACACATAGAGACCATATTTAACGTGGTTCACCCGAGATGGGATACATCCACAACAGTTGGATTATTATTACATTATTCAGAATCATCCATTACAAAATATGCACATTATGCTCATACATCATGCCCTTGTTGTTCTCCTATCTCTCTCTTTATCTCTGTCTCTCTTCACTCTTTCATCCTTGCATACATTCATACATATTTATTCCCTATCTCTTTTCCTATGTTACCTCCCTTATACACATAAAAAATTACATATTTATACAATTCCAATAGGGATTATCCCGAACCAATGCACCCAAAATTCCTAATAGCTTCAATGATATTCCTTTATTTTCACGTGTTCATACATGAAAGTGCACCAACTGTCTTTCCTTATTTTTCAAGTGCTACGCAGTTCCCAAAATGGGTCCCAAAATCCTATCCCAACAAGCCCCCAACACTCATGTGTGGCTCGTCCCAAGCCACTCAGGACTTCTACTGCACCCCCTTCCAGGTTGCAATAAACTTATCAAAATTTTCCTTTGAGGTTGGGACCTTATCCTCTACATGTGATTCTTGTGTCAAAATCCCCTCTATTATTTTCCCAATAATGAGGATCTTCATTTTATATGCATTCTCTTCCACTGCTTGCTTCACTATCCCTTGTGTAGTTGCAAGTTCTTATGTCACCCAAAAGGCTTCCTCTTGTAGCGACTTAAGATTTTGGACAAGAGTCTATTTTGCAACTCTTATTTGGTTTATCTCCTTGTGTAACTGCCTATTCTCAACTATTAGAGTCATTTTTTCTATTGGTGGTAGAGTACTCATTGTATCTTTGATCTTTTTCACCTTCTCCTATGCATTTTGTAACCTTTGTTCTAATATTTGTAGCTTTGCATTATCCAAAAATTGATTCCACACTTTTGTACTCTCTTCATACAAATTTATGCATTCCTCATCCAAGCAACGATCTTCATGGTTTTCTTCTCTCATTGCTCCCTTTCCTCTGCTGGGATAATTTTCATTATGCGAGCTTCCAAATCTATTATCTTTGCACAGAATCCATGAATGGATTCACTGATATTTTTCACTTACTCTTATAAGGGAGTATATTATTCCATTCATACCTATTGGAAGTTGTTGTATACCTCTTGCACTGCCTATTGCAAACTTTTTGTTTTCAAAATGACTTTACTATACCCTATGTGTAGTGCATTGTTGTTTGCATTTACTTTGACCAAATACATAGAAGTTGACTATGTGTGCAAATAGATCTCTTGTGTGACACTTTTCTACAATATATGTAGAATCTTTAATGGTAACTGTGACAACACTAAGTCAATACGACTTAATTTTTTCATGTGATCCTACATTTATGTCATGTGGAACTCTATGTCCCCTACTAATATATTCATGATCCAGTGCTCTACTAATGTTGATGGTCATTTTCATGTCATTGTCCATGACTCTATTATATTTGTTGTGCTCTTTGTATGTTCTTATTTTGTGGTTTGGGCTTGTGCTATCCTAGTTGATTCCAAAATCAAGTGCAGTGTATCTATTTTTGCTTGCACATTCGTGTGCATTAACTCATGTTTCTATGCATCTTGCATAAATTATTATTCATTTAATTCTTTGACCTAATCCCCAATATTTCCAGGATAGCTACATCATTTGAAGAATTCCTCTTCTTATGTTTATGCATTGATTGATCCTTAGGGTGATCATTTCTCATTTCTCCAATGGGGAGTGTTGTTTGAGTGTCTCCTGCACCATTCCCTTTTTCTTCATGTTATTGTTCTTCTTCTTGATCCTTATTTGATTATGGTGTCTCCTTCTGCATTGATTCTATCATTGGGGTTTTTCATTGTGCTTCCTAGTCATTAACAATCTGGTAGGCATCCTTTTCTATTCTTTAATGTACAACCATTTCTGATCTGGATATCTCTTTTCTTGAATGTACATGTTGTGCATCCCTGGCTTAAATCATGGGATTTCTTTGTTTTCTTCAACTATCGGAGGTAGAATTCATGGTGTGTCCTCAATGGATTGTCAGATTGTCTTTTTATAGATGTATAATATGATATTGTTGTCCATTTGTTTGTTCTTATGTGCAGTATACCACAAAGAAAGATATATTGCTACGAGCAATAGTTGTTTCATACCTTCTAGTTGTTAGTCACCATTAAACTTTTATTGTGCGAAATCAAGATTTCAAAATCTAGTGGAATGCTAAATTTAGTTTGGAAGCCTAATAAACTGGGAAATGGGATGAATATGGAAGAGAAGGTATAAATATGGAATGAGCGCTAATTTGATCAGGTCTGAAGCATCGTTGATGGTGAGTTCTCAATATCAACGACTGAGAATGATTTCTGGGGTTGAAGTTGCATGGGGCTTAATTTTGAAGGGTGGTCCTGAAATTTAAACCATGGTTTTCTCTCAGAGGTATGTGGCATCACAAGGTGCATTTTAGGATGGAAAGCAAGTTTCCTCAAACCAATTTCTCATGCCCTCGAAAAATGGAAAATTATAAAGAAACATTTAGTCATTTATTTTATTTGATTATTATTTTGAACACTGGACCGTTAGAAACTTGTTGCAACCATCATATTTCACCTGCAACTCAATAATAAACTAACTCAAAATGTCATTTCCTCTTGTTTACAGGCATTCTTCATCACAACCATGGATCCCATCATAACCTCAGTAACATAACAAGATCCTGTGGAAACGGAATAAGCCCCAATTGACAGAGAGACAAATGTTTTTTATGTTGAAATCACTACTTCTCCTATCTCTGTGTCTAGAAGAAACTTTTCTGATAAAGTAGTAAGATGTATATCATTCCTTGAAGTAGTCCAGGCCACCATAGTCCCTTATGTTGTTGAAATTTCTTTCTCGTTTCATGACTTTATAGGTTGTTGTGTCTAACAATATTCCCATGAAGAAAGAGTCATTGTAAATAAATGAGGGTCTTAGGTCTTGTGTAGAGTAGAGATTATATCAATTCCAGAGTCCCTCAGTATACCAGAGTCTTTTTCCAAAAATTTTGAACCTTTCAATTAAGAGAAGCTGATTAGGGTATATAGAGAATGCCCATTAGAGGTCTGCGATCCGTTTTTACGGACAATTATCAAACTTGAACATTTTTTAGAAGTTCTATCTTTGTCAATGAATGTAAATATAATGGTCCCCTATTGAGTCAAGTTTTAGGTCTAGATAATGAAAAATATGTGGTTTGAGTCATGGTCGGTTTCCTTTTGACCTTTTTTAAGTTAGAGTTTGGTCTGTCAGTCCGTATCAGCTTTGATCAATTCCTAGCTGATAATATCCATAAACAACTAGTGAATTTTCTCTCCCTAAGACATTTTAGATACTACACCTATCTGTTGAGAATTTTCCTAGAAACCAACAAGAGGGAATTTCTTGAAGAAACATTTGTGTCAACTTAATGTAAAAGAATTACATTACTTATATTCATCAATAAAGTCATGTCCAAAGTTTGTAGTTTGATTTTCAATACTAGCCTACCTAGAGTTTTGGATGACATGAGAAGCTATCTACAACCAAATCTAGAGAACAAAGTGGTGGATTGGGTATTATTCATGCACTCAACAATAATATGGGTTTATGGTTGTCATAAATCCCCTTACCTATTGCCTATTATTCTGACTCCTATAATCTTTTCCCTTGAATTCATCAGGCATAGAATTATATCTAAGACAGATAATTTCTTGAAGGTATACAAAGCCTCCAACCTTAAGTTCACTTTTATCATTGGATCCTTCATTATTAAATACAAATCATGTTTATCTCAAGTTCAAGAAAAGATCAAAGATTTTGGTTTTGCACAATTAAAGGGAAGAAGGTATGATCCACATAAAATCATATCCAAGAGGAGACATATGAACAAGCAAGCCCCTTATGAGCATGAACAATTTGAGGGTTTTGATAAGATGGAAAATCTAGAATTTTGTGTTGATGTGGAAGCAATATTGCAACCAATTGAAACACAACAAGTGGAGGAAACCTTGAAAAAAATTCAAACACAACAAGCTCCTCAAAATTTGATAATCAAAGTTCCTAAGACAAGTGTTTACAGTGAGAGAAGAAGGTCAGAGGCCATGGACATCACTGACCAGCAAAGTGACCCAAAAAAGATGAAAGTTACACAGTGAGCACAGATTGTGGATTTAGAAGAGGAAGAGTCTAGAGACCAAGATAATCTATATATGGTGGAAATTTGTACTAGCATTGTAGAGTTTGAAAAGGAAAGTAAACTCCAAAGTGAAGGCAACTCAATAATTTTTAGTAGTAATAAATACATTTTTAAAACATTTGATTCAACATATTAGTCTAGAGAATATTTGGAAAAAAAGTATGTTGAGAAGGGTAATATAGATCTGGATGAGATGAGAGATTTAGTCCCTGAAGTGGAAAATATATCTTAGCATAAATATTATCTTTTCACAGTAAGGGATGTTGAAAATAGGACCATTAATATTGCATTTGTAGATGAAGACAAATTCTCTGAAATAAAGATAAAATATGATAACATAAGTGCTCCAAACAATGTCAAATTCCACAAACACACAAGTGACATGCTATATTCCGATCACCTGAGCTTAATTTTAAAGAATTCAAAACTATCATCTTATACAATGAAATTGGAAGGACAATTAAGGTAGGTAAGGGAATCTAGTAGAGCTTGGCAGGATGAGGTTAACAGGTTGGAAGTTGAAGGCCCCCAAGGGTTGAAATATTCATTGGATGAGAAGGACAAATTAATTCAAAGTTTGAAGAAGAAATTGAAAATTCTTGCTATAGAGCATCTAGAAAAAATGGAATTGGTTTCTTTAGAATAGGAGAAGGAAACACTTCATCAAGAGACACTGGGATACAAGGTTGGGTTGTTGCAACTAGAATAAGAAAAGGTGAAATGGTCACAAGAGAAGAAATAATTGATAAACAAGGTTGTGGTTGTTGCTCCTACTATAGAAGTTGGGTCAAACACTGAAGGACTTGTCCAGGATATGTCACAATTTATCTTGAAAGAAGGACAAATCGAATGGATGAAATGAAGCATAGAGAAATTGAAGCGGGAATTGTACGCAAAGGATGAAATATAGCTCAATTTCAAAAGGAGAATGAATCCTTGAAAGAAAGAATAAATAAATTGAAGATAAGGTTAAGAGGCAAAGGTCTATTGCAGGGGGGAAAGAATATCACCTGGGACTCTATAGATGCTAAAGCTACCAAGTTCAGATCATATTTGAATTTCATTAATTATAAAGACAACTAATCCATTATATCCATAAATAAATGCATTTTTGTGAATGAAACTTTAGCGAAGAAACCTTCAAAATGGGCCCAAAACGCCATAAATATACTCAGTGTTGTTCCTACTGTAGACCTTCAGACTAATGGAGTTAAAGACAGTTCACTACATTGATTATCTGGGATAGGGGGGTTATTGATTAACATAGCCTATTGAAATCAATTAAAACTAAATCATCACATATGGAGTAGAGTGTACAAGAGTTCAAAGATTTGTTAGAAGAATTGTTTACCAAAGAACTTCCACCATTTTGGGATGGCAAGGGAAAGTTGTGTGATCAAGAAGAATACAATGCTCATTTGACTTAGTGTAAAATGGATCATTCTAAGTTTGAAACACTGGAGGAAAATCTAAAAGCAACCACATTAGTTGAGCATTTGATTACATACTTTGAAATTTTGAATCAGTTCAAAAAAATCAAGCTTGGACTTCCATTCATGTCCTATGCTTCTTTCATTGACTTGGAGATTTTGATCAAGGAAATGACAGATTATGATATCCCTTCTGACTTTCAATGGAAGGAAATAATCGGGTTGGGTAAGACAAAATGCATTTTTCCAGGGCCTAGTAAATAATGTCCAGATGTCACTAAAGATGGTAGATCATACAGAAGACCAAAATAGACCAAGTAGCGAAGAATGGGACTAAAACTCTAGAGGAGCCAGAATTTGGATCAAGAAAGGTTTCTTGATGATCATTGTAATCGGTTTAAAAAAAAAAACATTATCATTGTAATCAGTTTAAAAAATGAAACGCTTCTTTATAATCATTGTAATCAATTTCAAACAGAAGGAACTCAATTTGTATAAATATTGATATTTCCAAATGTAATAGGAGTTGGAAGAAGTACAATGGAACGATTTTATCTATTTGGAACTTTAATGTAATTTTCTGAAGCTAAATAGAATGCACATGTAGATTTCATGAAATTCCATGAACATATTCTAATGGTGGTGGTTTTATATTTGTCTTCTTTCTTCATATGTATTTCATTTGTTCTTGATTTTATTTTCACTGTCTTCTACTTAAATTGGATAGTTAAAGGCCTAAAATTCATCTTATGATGCTCTCGGCTTAAGAAATTTAAATTGTGTTAAGTTCTTCCTAACTATGTCAGAATTCATTTTATTTAATGATTTGATACAATTATATGTTTTTCCTTTATTCTTACACTCTGTAATTACAATTTATAACTTAGATTAATCGCCTCATTTATCATTTATCTTTTGGATATTTTAACCAGCCAGTCATTGCTTCCATTCATTTTCAAAAGTTTGTCTCCATATCCCTAGGTGTCCCTCCCCTTCATTGCCAACAAAATTATAAAAAAATCCTTCAAAGAAACAAATTCTAGACATTGACTTGTTAAAGAAAACTCATTTGTTAAAGACCAACTGACCGGGAAGAGCTCTCTATGAGTTGAGAAAGATAGTACCCAACTCTAAAGTGGTTTGCAGGTTACCTCTATCAATTGTTTTATCAGTCGAACAAATTTACAGAGTTCTAACACTAGTGATTGGGTTTCCTATGGCTCCCTCCAAGAAACTAATGCAACTAAAATCAATAAACAAGCATAGTAAAACTCTACTCATTTCTCCTATGATTCCTTCCAGTCTCTTAAGAATTGGTTCACCAAAAATGTTTCCCAATTCATCTGCACCCATGTTGTGCACTATTCTTTTGTTTCTATTACTCTTGTTGGCACCTAATATCTGATATATTTCCTTATTAACTTGCAAGGTAACACTTACATCACAAACTTGAAAGAATCATCATTGATTCTTACTACATCTAATCCGTGTGCTCCTCTATCCATGCCATATTTTTTCTTCATACTTTATGCTAATTCTTTCACATGAGTATTATCCATGAAAAAGGTAGTGGATCTTCCCTAGCCAATGACAATTCTATAATCCTCACAATATGTTGGGTGTCAATCAATACTCGCCTGTCCAACCATAGGAAACCTTAGTGGATAAAACTCAACAATAACTTGACGCAAATGTTTATTTCTGTTCTTTTTCCAAAATATAGGATCTCCAACAGGTTCAATATGCATATTCATTGTAGTCATGTTTACCACCCCTATGAATCGACTATGAGTACCATATACTAGAAATGTTCTGACTTGGCCCTTCAGTTGCATTTTGAAGGCTAAAAAGAGAGAGAATGATTAGAGACCCAAGGCGTGAACTGAGTACCATAGTTCTACGTACCATTATAAAAAAAGGAAGGACTTGTCCCCATGACAGGAGTAGGAATCATGGGGTAGGTAGCGGTGAAAATAGGAGTCAAAGGAACTCCACTATCGATGATAAAGAGAACTCGATATAAAATCTTAAGTCCAACTAGTAATCAAGGAGAACACCAAAAGTCAAATAGACAAAATGCATGCAAATGGGGTAAAGTGGATGAGTGGCCTCCCTCCCTAAAGAAGGTGTGTCTCACCCAAGAGGGGCCTAAGACTCCCTGCTAAATATCAGAGGTAACAGAGTTAGTTATAAGGGCCCTCGTGGGATTAACAACTAGTCGGTTAGATCCCCCTAGAGAGGTAATCCTCCATAAAGGTTTTGTGTTGTCTGACCCTTATCTGACCTAGGGTACCTATAGAATAACCCCTTCAAGTAACCTATGAGACACCTAAGTCAAGCAACTAATAAACCAATGTATAATCAATGCACAAGGGAGCAGTCACAAGTTAGGTCTACCGTGTGGGCAGGGTAGAAGATCCTGAAACCTTTAAAGGACTACCTCTCATAGAGGTAAAGGCACTAGAAAGATCCCCATATACGAATAGAACCCAAAAATATCTCTGACGCTAGGAAGGTATCAAGGGGGTATCCCTTCAACCAACTTCACTCGACCTCGTGATTGACTCTGGTGTGAGTGGATCCTCCTGATATTACCAATTATACAATGGATTTATCCACTCCCTAAATCAAACACATCTGTTGATTTAATTTCCTTGGAGAAGTTTACTCACAAAATCCTATTCCAAGGCACTACTTCCTAAGCTAGTTTGTGCACCCTAGAAAATAAAATGGTTACTAATAAATTTTAAATTATAGAGTTGATTTTAATGGCCATGATTACTCAAAAATGTATGGTAGTGAAACTCATGGTGTTATGACTTTGCAAGAAAATTAAATATGAAAATAATGCAAAGTCCTAAATTTAACTTTTAATGAATGAGATGCTTCTAAAAACAATGCAAATTTCAAATTCAACTCTGCAATTCAGAAGTAAAAATGTAATCTTTCACTATATGCACTAAGCTAATAATAAAAACTAAAAAGAAAAAAATTCCAAGCAATGCAAAATGCCTATTTTTTTTGTATTTTCAATATATCAAAACTGAAAATGCATGGAATAAAACGTAACTTGACATATATCCCTACTGTGTATAAAAAAGAGATAACTCAAGAAGGATACTAAGAAAAAAAACACCTAGCCCAATGTATAAGGAAAATAAAAATGAAAAGATGAAGAGAAATAATTTTCCCAGACATTCAACCAAAAGAGCGTTTCCTATCATCCCACAACCACTCAACAGGCACTACAGAGACCTAAGAAGGCTCAAAAAGCATCAAATCCCACCCAAAAAACACCAAACCACGCAAAAAGGAAAGGAAAAAAGGTGTACACAACTATTCAGGCAAACAAAGCATATATACGCAGCCTGCAGTGAGACATACCATGTGTATACGCGATTGTCGAGGCAAAAGGCATGTGTATGCTTTAAAACAAGGCCAGGAAACAGAGAAAGGTTGAAAACTCAGACCCAAAGTGAATAAGAGTTGTCAAGCAATGATATGACTAGAACCAAAATAGAAACGAGAGAAATCTGAGAAAATTACTTCAAAACCTAAGAAACAAGATTCATCCCCAGTATGGTCGCCAATTGTGTTATGAGAAAAATCTCTCTATGGCTAGGGTGAACCATAAAAGATGAAAATGACTACAGAAATATACTCTATCTGAACAATATGCTATATAAACCAATGTGCAAAGGATATAAGAAAGAGGCCTACCTCATTTAGATGTTCGATGATGCCCATCGTTGAGTACTTTGATCCAAAGCTATATATACCTACAACAAGTTCTCAACAAGCAAGATAAAATAAGCATATGATGGCAATATAAAAGGTTACCACATTAGATAGCATAATCCATCAATATACATAACAAATACACCCATGTATAATAATTCATATATTTGCAAGACATCAATTGGACATGAAGAGAGTATTTCTATTAATAAATGATCAGCAAAACTGACAATATTATAGACTTCCTTGTCGACACAGTTTGGAGCTGAGAAACTAAGTTCCTTCTAGTTGGGACTCCACCAAAGGAAATATCGCATACGGGAGACAATGAGGTTATCCATCAATAAGGGAATATCTTTGGGGATGAACATTGTGTCCAGACTTAAAGGACAAAGGGATGCAAACTCAATATGAAGTAAATAATTTCTTCAGAGTAACTTTTCTCTCAAAGTTGAATTCTTTTTCTTTTTCTCTCATAATTTCCCTCCTTATAGCCTTCAAAATGAAACTAAAGGGATGATTCAGAATGTTTCTAGTATATGGAAGACCAAGGATCAGAGATCTCCTTTCATGACATGGAAACCCGACATTTAATTTTGATTTTCTGGAACAAATCTTGATGTACGCGGGTTGTAGTGGAGAAACCTATGTATACGCTTATTGTATAATGTGAAAGATGCATACAAGTGGAAAAATTTGTATATTTGTCTCTAGATTTTAGTAATAGGGAAGATAAGCCTGCATAGAGAAATGGAATAAGGCCTTCTCTGCAAGATTGCATAGGGTGAGGCAAATCTTTCACTAACAACCAATGAGTCCAGTATGAGTGATGTGCATAGATAATTATGTGGTTCTAATTCTAGAAAATTCTTTATATCTGTAAGTTCATGGTCTAGATACCTTAGGATTCCTACTGCACCCAACACATCTCCCAATATAGTGACCCCAAGTGGAATCATCGATGTAACAAGGTCATACTTCATCTCCTTGGGTAGTCTAACTTGCTTTGTTGTTAGCCTTTTGGGTGGAACATAAGACCTTGTAAAGTTTATTGGATCCGACAACGATGCTCTTAGGGTTTATTCCTATATTGGCACTGATGCATGTTTAGTGCATGGTTTCTTTGTTTGTGATGTGGATGCTCCTACCTTTGGTGGCACCATGAATTTTTGCAACTCACTCAACTCTTCTTTGTCTCTTTGTTTTCTTCAAATGTCCATGCAAAAATAACCCTTTCTCGTCGTCGCTTTTCTACTTTTATAGGATTTTGGTAGTTTTTATATTTCTCTTTGCACCAACATTCCTAGTCCCATATGATTGTGCTTGCATTCAATTCCTTTTGTATCATGCATTAAATTCATATATTTTAATGGATCATGGTCTATATTTTCTATCTTGTCAAAATATGGTCATCGTGTTTCATTTATGACTATGTGTTCAGACCATATTTTCATTATGTTTTCTCTTTAATTATTTTCCCATACTCTTTGCAGGTCTTTATCCTGGCTCTTCAATTCTCCTTTCTATGTGCATTTCAATTCTCCTTCCTTTCCTCAACATTTCTTGTTCGTCTCTTTTTCTGCTAATTTGACTCTTTGAACAATGCCCATTTCAAAACTTCAAGCCTCTGTCTCTTCAAATTGGGGCTTTCCTCAAGCTCTTTTTATATAACACATATACTGTAATATGAATACTATGGTAGACCTAGTGCATAGTTGGGATAGTGCATGAAAGCACGACTATCCCTATACAGTTTTAGCCGACTATCATTGACCATCCCTTCCATGATTTCCACATTAAGTTTATCCAACTGAGAAACACTTGTCTCTATCATAAATATTATAACATACAGACCCAACCAGTCCATTTGGAAATTTTTAGGGTGCTACAAAAATTTGTTTTCATAGATCAAAACTAGGTCTCCAATCTGGAACTTCTTCTTTTTAATATGTTTGTCATTCCATGCATTTTCATGTGCTTTCTAGACTTGATGGTGAAATCCTAAGATAAAGCGTTCTTCCTCTAGTTTCACTAACTTGGAAAGTCTTTCCTCTAATGCACTATAATCTGTGAGCTATGTCAGTACGATAATGTGTAGACTCGACATAATGAACTCCAAGGGCATAACTTCTTCCTGACCATATACTAATTAGAATGGTGTATATCCTGTCGACTTCTTAAATGTAGTTTGATTTGCCTTTACTACTGGAAGAATCCTTGGGTCCCAATCATATCGACTTACATTACGTATATTTTTCAGTGCATTCTCTATAATCTTGTTAAATGCTTCCACTATTTTGTTCAATTGAGGGTGATATGGTGTGTTTTTCTAGTGATAAATCTGAAAATGTTTTTTCAAAGAAGCCATTATTTTATTCAAAAAATGGGTCCCCTGATCACTCATAAGGATTCTTGTGAATCCAAACCTAGTAACAAAATTCTCAAATAAAAACCACACAATAGTCTCTGAGCTGTAATCTCTGACATGTTTCTAACCTTTTTTCTAGTGGGTTGACCGGTCCAATGAAAACAACTCCTCATTTATCAAAATCATGGAAGGTAACTTGCAGTATTAAGGGCATATTGTCTCTTACATATGGCTTCCCAACTCACTGACATACATCATAGTTCTAATAGAACTCCTTAGTATCTTTATGAGGTTGGGCCTCCAAAGTCTTGTACGCAAAAAACTTTGAGTCGTCGCTTTCCCTGCATAGTGGCCTCCCGCAATTCCTTCATGTGCCTCTGATAATATCATATGCATTTTTTTCTCCAGGACACATTTTTGAAGAATAACATCTACACCCAACTTATACAAATTCCCCTCTATGAGTTGATAATTTGTTGCCTTTAGTACTAGCTACTTCTTCTACACAATTGTAAAGTTGAGTGGGGCTACTCCTATGCTCAAGAACTAGACAATATCTACAAAGTAATCATTGACCATATGTATTGTGAACAAGTGTGCATCTGGTAGACTCTCATCCACATTTCCTGCATCTTCGCCTATTAATATGTGCGAAACATGATCAGGTCTTGTATTTAATGTTTTCTCTTTCACAATCACTTCAAAATCATACTCCTGAAATAATAACATCCATCTGCATATCTTCCCCCCAAAAATTGGATTATTGACTAATTATCTCAGTGCATAATGATCTTTGTACATCTTAAAATGTGATCCCAGTAGATAATGCCTAAAATTTTGTTGTGTGTATATCATTACTATTCCTTCATGCTCTATAGTAGTGTAATTATGTTCGATAGTCAATACATTTCTTTTGGGAAATTAAATGGGATGATACAAACCTCCCCTAGTTGAGCTAGAACTACACCTAACACTATAGATGACATGTCTATGTGGACATAGAATTCCTTCTTCCAATACGGGAATACTAAAATCAACATGGTAACTAGTTTTTGTTTCAAGGTATCCAAACTTTGTTGGTATTCCTTGTTCCATTGAAGTTTGAACTCCTTCTTCAACAATTTTTCCAATGGAGATTTGATCTTCATGTATCCCTTAATAAAATTTATGTAGTACCCTGTATGACCCAATGTTTCTTGTAGTTGTTGCACTAAAGTAGGTGGTGGAAAATCAACAATAACAACAATCTTCACAAGATCAATCACAAGTCCTTATTTACATACTACATGGCCAAAAAAGATACCGAATGGTTAATAGAAGCAACACTTCTTCAAGTTCAAGGAAATCTGGAACCATCCACATCTGTCCAACATCAAGCGTAGAGTTTCAACATGGTCTTTTAACAAATTGAACAATATCCAATCATCCAAATATACTTCTAGGAATTTATGAATAAATTGTTTAAAAGCTGCAACAAAAAATCAGGAAAATACCGTTGGGGCATTTTTTACCCCAAAAGGCATGACTATATACTAATAACATCCCCATTTTGTCACAAATATTGTCTTATTTCTATCCTCGTGTGAAATCTTAATCTAGTGATACCTAGAGAATCCATCAGTAAATGAGTAAGCTTATTGTCCTCCTACATTCTCCAAAGCCTCATTTGTAAACATAGTAGTAAACAGGTCATGTAAGAAAGCATCATTTAATTTCCAATAATCCACACAATTCGGATTCCACCTTTCTTATTTTCTTGAATCACCATTGGATTGATCCATTTTGACTTTGCCAAATGTTCAATAATCCTAGCTTACATCATCCTATCTATTTTTTCTTTCACTTTCTTATTATATATTGGGTTCAATCGATATAGTCGTTGCTTCACTGGATTCACATCTGGCTTCATAGGAATCCTAATTTCCACTAGCTCCTCAACAATCCCTTACATTTCTAAAAATGTAGTCAAGAAAAGGTCTTGGTATTTGTGTAGTAAATCAACAATCTTGTCATTAGTTTCTTCATTCCAGTAATCTCCAATGTTTGTGAACTTTGGATTATCCTTCATACCAATATTCACCTTGCACGTTTTCAAACAATTTGCACACTCGATTGAGACCCTTTACAATGCACTCTCCTTCGGTTTCTCGTATCTATAAATTTCTTGGGTTTTCATCCTCTTGGTCTTCTCCAACAACGTTATAGCATTCCAAAACCTTTTGAATAGTCGAATAATATCTAGGTGCACTACATAAGGGTACCAATCTCATCAAGTCTTGTGATGTAAATATATTGTTCTTAATAATATGTAGGGTTGTTTCTATCGAAGGGGAATCATCTTCAAAGTTGAAAGTTACATTGAAATTGTGATTCAAATATTCCCAATATGTTATTCCTCTGCGTACTTCCAGTTATATACACCAATTCTTTGGGATCACATCCATAGTGTGTACAAACAAGTGCATCCATTCCTTCTTAGGTATTGAAACCCATGTCACAGTGCACTATGCATTTTTATCTATAGGACAACTCAATCCATTATATTTTTTTGCAATATATTCATTTCCTATTTCGAATTTGACCTGTACCAGCCTTCTACATTGCTTCCAATTCTTTATTCTATCCTTATGCAAAACCCACCATGTTGGAGGAGTCATTTCAACATGATATATAAAGCTAGAAATATTTGTTGTTCTAATATCTACAAGTCAAATTATTTTACAAAATAATATATATATATCGAGTGTGTGATAGTCCTTTTTCATCATGCCCCACAGACTTACAAAAATTACAAAATAAGTTCCTAACATTTCTTTGATACTTCTACATTAAAGGATAGGTAGTAGGGTGATGACCCATCATTATTCATATATCACACCATACTCCTCCTCCTGGGGCCAAGGGATTTGGGGCTCCTATATTCAAACAAAATTTAAAGGTTGGACACTCATTCTTATGATGACTCTACTTTATGCATGTAACACACTAGACTTCTTCATCCTTTTCCTTTCTTTTATAAATCTGTTGCAACTGAATTTTCAATGTTGCTAACTACGACTGAACTTGATCCATACCTGTGCCATTTTATCCTACATGGGATGTGTCCAAATTCATGGTGCTCTCTATCACTTATGACTATGAAGTAATTTTTTATTGTGTCAATGAGAATCATATATGTGGTAACAATATCGCAATGAACCATTCCATATGTTTCTCATCTAGAATATAGAAGGTCAATCTATCCATCAATATCTTGAATCTTTGGTCAAAATTCCATACCAATTCATTCTACAACTTCTTGATCTCTTTTAGTTTTGTAATACATTGTAACTCATACTTTGGTTTCTGGAATTATTTTAACAAGGCTTGTCTTATGTTTTCCAGTGTTATGGATTGTCCCATGAGTACAGTGGACTGATACTTCATATATGAGAGTAACGTGTGGTCTCTAACTATCGTCACTAACTGGGAAAATTCACATCCTCATATTATACATTATTCACGGTCCATATTTCTTCACATAAAAATAAGTGTTGTTCTAGATCTTCTTTCCCTATTCCGTGAAAGAAAAACATCCTCAAAGAGGGTTCTAACCCCACCATGGTGTACTGCACAATATTCTTCCTCCGTATTGCTAACTGAATCTGGGTTGGCATAATTTTTCCACTACTTTGAATACCTTTATTTTTATCCTTTCTTTCCTCACTAACTACAATTGTTCACGACAAATTTTTATACCTAGGAGATGCACATGGGGTCGTGGGTTCGACGCAGAGTCTAGCTTGAGTGGGGATAATGTGATGTAATGTATCTCCTTCTGCTAGACTAATTTGATGATCCTTTTCCTTTTCCTCTATGCGCGACAATCCTTCCATCTGGAGCACTATATCAATGTCTCTTTCCTCAATATCATTTTGCTTCTCTTCTCTATCAACCACAGTCCTCTTCCTATTGTATTGAAATATTTTTCCACTACGCAACACTCCAATATATTCTTCCATCGGACTTACTTCTTCTCTCGATATTCTCAGTCCATACATTCTTTATTTATTCCTTCCTACATCCCTCTCCTTCATATACTCATACCATCCCTTGGTCAACCCCCAATCCCCCTATGCACATGAAGGATCCTAGCTACTAGGGAGATCATATTCCAACTTCATAACCCCCTTATCACACAAAAAAATATTGATCCAAGTAGAAAGTAATTTCAAATATCTTCAACATAGACCTTTAAATAAATCTCTTTTAGCCACATTATATGACTGGGTACAATCTATAGAGAACTCAATAATATAACCTCGTAAAACACTATCCATCCATATTTCAACTATGAATGAGATCTGGTTACTTATGGTATTAGCTTGGTGGATCAAATCAAGGGTCCAACTCCTCGAACAAATAGTGGGGAATGTTTCATTATTTTCAACTAACCTTAGTAACCACTAAGTCAAAACTATTGGGAAATCAACAAAGAAAATATCATGTAAGTCTTTAAATACATACCTCTGTAGACAATGCTTTGAGATTATCTGTGAATTCTCATTCTAATCCCTCACAAACTCATTCTCTTTTTGCTATGACCAATGTCTGGTCTCTTCCTTAGTTGGCCTCCACATTCCCCTCAGGCATAGATCCCAGTCCTGACAAGATAACCATTTATTGGTGTGCAGTGGGAAAACTAAGGGTTCAACATGAATTCACCAACAAAACCCTCAAATAATGACCCTTTCGACATCACCCACAAGTAGGTGAAGTATCAATTGAGGTATCTATGGGAATTGAAGGAACTAGTTTTCCAAAGTGATGAAGGGAGGGGAGGCAGTCCTCATAACCATTATACTTAACATTTGTTCATTCTATCTTATATCAAGTGCATAGGAACAAAATAACATGTAGCATATTCATATCAAGATAACATATATCATATGCACCATAAGCAGAACAATCACATCATAACCCGTAAACACCATATTTAATGTGGTTCACCCAATATGGGTTATGTCCACAATGACCAACTTCTTATTATATTATTCAGAATCATCTCTTACAAAATATGTGCACTACACTCATACATCATGCCCTTGTCAGTCTCCTATCTCTCTCTCTCTATCTATGTTGTTGTTAACTCCTTCATTCTCGCATACATTTATAAATACTTATTCACTGCCTCTTTTTCTATGTTACCTCCCTTCTACCCCAAAACCCTTACATATTTCTACAATTACAATAGGTATTATCCCGTATCAATGGACCCAAAATTCATAACAACTTCAACGGTCTTCCTTCCTTTGCACGTGTTAATCTCTGAAAGTGTTCCAACTATCTTTCTTTATTTTTCATGTGTTGCATAGTTCCTAAAATTGGTCCCAAAATCTTATCCCAACAAGTATTGATAATTAAAGTGATTTATGGAGTTAAATAATTGATTGTTGTAATTTTGTAGCCAATCACTTTTTGGATTTGTTGTCTATAAGTTGCTAAAAACTATAGTAGGAGATAATTTCAGAGAAATAATATTGTTCCTCTCGTTTTTTTGTTTTTTTTACTCTTAATCTAATTTTTTTTCTTTAAAAAACATGTAACTATCTTCAATTCCATAAATATTGAATTTACTTTCGAAGAAACTAACATCTAGAAAGAAACTATGAAATTTCCATAATATCCAACAATGAAAACCTATATAAGCCTCCCTTTGAGAAAGTTAGCCATTGTATTTAATAAGTGAGTTACTTCTTGCTTCCTAAGGAAATGGAAAGAAGGCAACACATAAAGAATTCATTAAATGAAATTCATATAAACAAGACTTGGTAAAGCTAGAAACAAGCATTCAACATCTTCTATGATATAACTTTTATAGAATAGTGATGAAGGATTTACTCATAATGGCCCCTACCATTATAAGTAATTGACCATGGTGCATTGCATAATAATGCAGCTAGGCATGGATTACTACTAAATGAAAAAAATAGAAAATCCTACACAATGTGGCTGAGTGCTCTACTTCACTAGCTAGAAGAAAAGAAAAGAATCTTATTTTATTTCTCTAGAGTCATAAGTATAGAGTATTATGTAATAGTCTCCACTATACAATTTACCAACATCTTCATTAATAACTAGGGATTTAGAAACATTCTTGACTTCTCAAAACTATGACCAAATATTAATTCATAAAGTATGATGTAGTAGTCTCCACTATACAATTTACCAACATCGTCTTTAAGAACTAGGGATTTAGAAACATTCTTGACTTCTCAAAACTATGACTAGATAAGAATTCCCATTATGTGTTGATGATATAATATAGACATCTCCTTTTCCATCCATTATAAAGGTCTTACTCTCAGAAAATGAAAAAATACAATAATCTAGAAAAACAAACATATTAATAATTGGTAAATTAAGTATATGAAAAAAATAGAAAATTGTATTAAAAGACAACATTTTTTATTAAATAATGCTAAATATTGTAACCAACAAACCTCAATAGTTTGATAGCCTATTATCCTAATATTCTAGTGCAACAAAGAGCACGTAGCTAACCCAATTTTCATGATAGGTAAGTATGAAATGAAGATCTTTAAAACGCCACTCCAAATCTAACTACCACAAATCCTTCTCAAATGGAGTAGAGTGAGGTCCAAGGAAATATTATTGCCACTATGCCTTTTGACTCAATGCCTTCAACCTCAAGTTCACAAGGAATTAATGGTATCTAGAATAAATGACAAATTCATTAAAGCACAACTGCTATGTGAGAGTATGCACGAAATCTCACATAGTAAAAAATTCACTCAAGAGGGGAACACTTAACCCATACTACCTACAACATTCAATGTGACCTCAGCCTTATAATCCATTCTTTGCCACTATGGATTAAATGTACCAAATTATAATATTAGTCCATTTAATACATTTAATATTATAAATATAATTGATTTAATATATTTTATTTAATTTTTGTAATATTAAATTTGATATAATTAGTTTAATTTCTAATATAGTTAATTTTAACTTAATATAGTTGACATAGTACAATATACAAGTTCTTACTAATAGATATAGTTATATTATTGCAAATGAGAACATCCGGAGGTTGGATTTGTTAAGTGGATGATTTCATGTTATTAACAAATGATGCACCTTTCTTTTTATCATCATATTTATTAGTCCCTTCGTCCACAGGGATTATAACTTTCAGTTACGTAGTCAACCTAGGCTGACTACATATTAGTTAACCATTTTTTTTTTGGGTAAGATATTACAAAGTTTTGTAAAATTTTATATTAAACCAAAAAATATTTATCCAATATTTTAAATAAGTATATTCATTTATTAATTGGTCTATGGACTATGATAGGACTTAACTGTCCTTGGTGCATGTTAATTTTTTAATGTATTTGTGAAACTTTTAAAAATTATTTTCTGATAAATAATTTGAAAATTTTATAAACACACCAAGTACTATAATTGAATTTCTTCATATTTATGCAAAGCATGCAGGTTCTTGGTAGAGTTTGGAGAAAGATGGTTGTAGTCCACTTGCATCCATTATTCCACCCATAGATTTGCATATGCTTTTTCCACCTATAGTTTACATCCAACTACTATAATTGAATTTATGCGAAGCATGTAGGTTCTTGGTAGAGTTTTGAGAAAGACAGTTGCACTCCACTTGCATTACTTTTGCCCACATCTATATTTGCATCTTCTTTGTCCACCACTTGCATCCATTTTGTCCACCTGTAGATTTGCATCTACTTTTTCCACATGTAGTTTTGATGCAAGATCCACCTCTATTTCCTCTTGGCTTCCAAGGGGTGTCTTCTCTCTCCCTCTCCCTCTCCCTCACCTCTTATGTTGTGTAGGTATTCCCCTCACCTCTTATAGTATTCCAATTTATTCATTTCCTATTGTATGTTTATTCATTTGCTGCTAGAAATTTGTCGGTTCTTAAAATTGAGCTCCACAACTATAAAAAGAACTATTATTGTGACTCAAAATTGAGAACTGTTCTCAAAAGGACCTCTCAATATAATAAAAAGGATTGATCCCTCCTATCTATGGAAAAGTCTCTACTTGCACTAAATTTGAAGGTATATCTATATCTAGGATGTCTCCTCCTCCTTCTTCCTACTGCACGGGAACCACGGTTTCATTTTGTGTGATTTCATTATTTTCCTTCTTCGATTGTTCTCTTGCGTAGGTGGATTTGGAATGTTTTTTTGTTGTCTTGGTTTTCTTAATATTGCACATCCTGCATGCTTTATAGATTTCCTGGTTTCTAATGTCAAACTGTTGGTTTTTTGCGATGTGTCAACTTCTACTGGTTGTTTTCCTTTATGTCCCTTCTTTGATGTCATTGGTACTTTCCACTCATATGGCCAGTCCTTCATGGCCCACTAAAATTCCTCTCCAGTGATGTGGTACCATATCTATAACCAATTATTCTTTGGATCTCTTTGGCCTAGATCGATACATTTTTGCTTGAGACCTGTAAATATTCTATCTCCTTATGTTCCTCCACCAGTTCTGGTGGGATTCTCCATGTGTCTTCCACATTTTTCTATATATCCTCCAAGTACATCACAAATATGCTCGAGTTATCCTTCCTTTCTTTTGTGTTTGAGGTGTGCCACAATGTTGCATATTGTACTACACAACAATTTCCTATCCTTTGAAAAAACATGTTGAATTTGGGTTGTCTCCATCCTACAAGTGTTATTAGTATGATCAACCACAAGTAATGAAACTCTATCCCAAAGTCTTTTGCATCTTTCCATTCATCCAAAAATAAATTCACTAGATATGGACTCAAACTAAGTAGAGTCCCCTTCATGCACTGCTTGACTGTTGTGATCACCCCTACTAATGTCTCCTCCTTAAAACAATTCCTTAGTATTTTACATTCCATTATCTTTGTTTCCAAACTTGTCCCAGGTTTGTTGATCCTATTAATCAAAATTCCCCCAGACCCTCTCACTATGCCATATTTTTTCTTCATTTCCTCTGCCAAGGTCTTCCCCTGGACTACGTCATGGTCTGAATACCTTATTTTTTCTACACATATTATAATATTAGGTACAACTGTCAATCCTTCTAGAATGCGGGGTAATGTTATCATGACTTATAGCTATTTGCATGATGATCTCTACACCAGATCTTTCCCCTTGCCCATCCTCATCAAAATGGATGGATTTGATTCCTAACACACATCCTCTTTTGACTCTGCACCTAACTCTGACTCACCTACAAAATATTCTAATTTCACCTATTCCTCTTTTTATGGTTTTGGTTTTGTGACTAGTTCTTGTATTGGTTCGGCCTCTACCTTAGGCTTGTGAGACTTTTCTCTTTCCTCATGATTCCCATTTTTATTTTGTGACAATCCTAGACCGAACTTCTTCATATTGGGGTTCTGATGTTCCATACTTGAATCCACATTCATTTCCTCTAGCTCCTATTCCTCAACCAATGTTGGGCTAACTAGTTTTGGTGATGGAATTGTGTCCCCATCTATGACTCCTTCCTGTACACAAGGGTTTTCCACTTCTCGCTCTTGTGTCTATGGAGATATTGCATTTCTGTAGGTCATCCTTGAAATTTTTCATGGTGCTCCAACCTTTGGTGGAACCATACTGTAATTCCATGACTCTAGTTCTCTGAATCAATGTTGAAACCTTCGGGGATAACTGGTCACTCGATGTGTTTTCTCGATTTCTTCTCTATAGCTCTTGTTTTGATCCAAATTATTTTCAGCACAAAATGAGAGTAGAGATATAATAAATAAATGAAAATATATATCGCAGATATCCGCTAATATAACATAAATGTACTAGAGATGAAACCATAAACACAGAGATACAATAATACACAATTTCTATTAATGAAAGAAATGTACAGAGACTGGAAAAATACAGAGTGAAAGACTCGCTAGAATGGTGGTAGCTTATCTCTGAGAAGAGATCTGACAGCTACTCACATTTTCAAGAAGATGATTACAATGAGGCTCTTAAGGAATTTTTATAATAAACTAGAATTCAAAAAACCCTAGACATCCAAAAACCTAACCCTAGAAGATGAAGTGCCAAAAGTCATGTGGGCCCCGTTTGGGTAAGTTAGTACATCAACTTCCCGGGTTTGTACCGTTTGCATACGATCTTAATTTTAGGCATATGATAGACTGTTGGAAAGTTATCGTCGAGGAGATTCATTTTCGGGGATCAATTGCCAAAAATTCCCAGAAAACTATTTTGAGCCACTTGGAAAAGGTGGGTGGCCACCGATATCCACTTGGATCATGTTCTCTCTAAGTCAAAATGATATGTTCTTTGCAATCTTCTTTCTTTTATGAGTCCCTTCATTAATTCTCTATTGTATTCCACTTTTATTTATCCTACTTTACCAGCTTTCTTCTTTTTTAGGTCATTCTCCATCTCAGTGTGCATTGTTTAGTTTTTTTGTCGTGTAGTGTCTTGAATTTTTTTCACCAATTTTTTGTCAGTTCTACACTATCCCATCCCCCTCCTTTGATGTGGAGAGGTTTTGGGAGGGAATAGTACCCATTTAAAGTGAAAATACCCTTTATATCATTTAAGTGACTTTCACAACGTGCCCAACTTTTGATCCTTCCAAGGTACAAATGACATAAAGAACCATCAAGAACTTTCACTAACTTCATTACATGTGATCATGCTCATTAACATGCTTTCAATATACCTCCCTCCTAAACTTATGACTTCCAATAAGACATATCATTTCCCTTATATGAAGTCATTTTGGACTTCAAAACAAGGATCCTTACAAAATATTTCATGATGACAAACAACCCATGGACCTTATAATGACTTCTTCACCTTCATAATATGTGATGATATACAAAAACCATTGAATCAGACTTGTGATTTTAACTCTTATTTGACATGAACCTTACCCTCTATTTTAAAAATGACCTAGGGCTTCTTGAGACATCCCATAAATCCATTTATATACAAACTTTGACTCAATTTAGGAATTCCATGCTCTTTCTAAGACCATGACATGAATTTTAAAACTTTAGACAAAATCTAATTCTTATCCTAAAAATATTGATGCTAACAC
>ML787154.1:189137-208518 GCA_009831015.1 Picea engelmannii
CCCGACCCCTCCTCTCTCTTGCTCCCTCCATTTCACCCAAGCCTAGCCTAACCTAGTCTAAGCTAAACCAAGCCTAGATTATACTAGCCTAACCTTACCCTAAACTAGCTTGGTTTCACCTAATCTAACCTGGCTTAGCCTTCAACCTAGCCTAGCCTAGTTGAACCTGTCCTAACCTACCTTAGTGTATCTTAACTTAGCCTACCTTGAGCTATCCTAGTCTATCCAACCTGAATATATCCTAGCCTTACCTAACCTTATCCTAAACTAACCTATCCTACCTTAAACTAATCTTTCCAATCCTATCATAGCTTAACCTAACCTAACCTAGCCTAGCTCAGCTTGGCCTAACCTATCCTACCATTGCCTACCCTAACCTAACCTAATATGACCTACCCTATAATAACCTACTAGTATAGCCCAACCTAACCTAGCTCATCTCACCTTAACCTAGTGTGGCCTACACTACCCTAACCTACATAGACTCATCTAGCATAACCTAAATAGACTAGGTTATGCAATCCTAGCCTAACCTTAAGTCTAAATCCCTAATAATAAACATAAACCTAAGACTAAGACTTTATATAACCCAAGGCCCAAGCCTCGCATAATACTTCCTTGCATAAAATGAAAATAATTCTTTGAAAAAATTTATGATATAACAATATACAACTTAAATCTATTTTTGAATATGGAATAGAGAATCATGGATCCATTATGTTAATTAAGGTAAAAATTACATAATTTTAATAGAAAATACAAAGAAATACAAATAAATTAACAAAATGACAACAAGCATATAATAAATTTACATCACAAACTTAAAAAAGATAAGAGACCACACGTAAAGTAACTAACACAAATAATGAATTTATCAAAAATTTAAAATATATAGTTTTATATACATTTTTTCTATTTATTTTATTAATTAAAACAAAAATGAACTATAAATACAAATAAATACTTGGATAAAATTATAAGATAAAAATCATATAATTTATTATCATAAAAATTTAGAAATTTAAATATAAACGATTAATACAATATATTTGAAAATTAAAATATTAGATTGTTTTATTGAAAATTAAAATAATTAATTAATTTTTTTTATTATTATTTTTATTTAAAAAGAAAAGGATAAAAACAATTCATAACTTTAATTTCTTAGCTAGTGATTAGCCAGTAATTTCCACATTACTAATGGGAAAAAATTAAATATAGGAGTTTCCACTTCAATCCTTACTCTAGAGTCACTTGATTGGAAGTTAATTCACAATGTTTGTAAAAATGCTTTTGATAAAAACAATGCTTTTGAGGTTGCATTAAGGATAAAATTATGAATTGATGCTTCAAATCAGATTCACTCACGTAAAAACAATGTTTACAAATTGTGATTGAGGAGGGATAGTTGAGTTTATTGATAGGGTCTGGTTGTAATGTGAAGTTTAAATTTTCAGTTAGATCCTAGAAAGGTGGTCTAACCTTTTGGAAAAAGGAAAAATAGATCAATTTTTGAATAAAGGAAGGGTTCAGTTTTTAGTGAAAAGATTCAAGTATCATAATTGGTTGGACCTGCTCATATGATTGTAAATATCTCTACTTAGTGAATATATATTGATGACAGTGGTGTTTTCTTTCTCAAGTCTTTATCTATTTTAATCTTATCTAGGATGCAAATTGTGATGTGTGCAATGTACATTTCCTTCTTCTTTCAACTATTGTTCTAATTCATATTTTTGTTGTTATGCAATTTGTTAAAAAATATTGTTGTAGTAAAAAGGTCAATTATTTGGAAACTTTTTGGATTATTTGTATCTAGATATTTGTCTAGGTCTTAAATTATCATTTTAAGTCTTAATTCTCACACAGAAGGTAATTCATTGCATTGCTTGTTGTTGTTTCCTTTCTTTATCTTTCCATATCCCTAATTTTTTTATCAATGTTCATGCCATTAGCTAAGGATAACCTACATTCATATTCTTTGGCTAGTCCAACCATATAGTCATCTTCGAAAACCTATCATTTAGCTGACCAACAAAACCAATTTGTCAAAAAAAAAAACAATCATTCCAAATTTGAGGTGGTCTAGTTCTTCCATTTAAAAGTGAAGTGCATACTTTAGGACCAACATATTATGGTGTCGTTGCTAAGGAATGGAGTAATGAATAAATATTTCCCTAGGAGAATGACAAAAATCAGATCTGGTTTTTGATGGTGAACAAAATCCAGAAACACATAGAGACTGCAATCTTTCACCTAGTGACTCCATAATCAAAAGACTCCACTGGAGGATGATCCTAGCCAATAGAAAATGAAAAGGTGGAAGGAGAAGACCAGGTAGCAAGCCATTAAGTTTTTCAAAGAGATCATATTTTTCTTCATCAGTTCATTCCTACCTTTTCCTTTACGTGTAAAAAGAATTATTTTATGCATTGTTTACTTAGATGATTATAATCCAACAATGGTAAATCCATCCTTCATAATAGAAGATATTCCCTCTTTCATTATTGATCTTAATCTCATTCCTTCATTTGAACCCAGTAGCCAGGTCCATATCTCAATTCCTCCTAAAGTTGACCCATCTTGTAAATCTGTGAATAAGAAAGACGATTTATTACCTCATCAAGTCATTACTACTCCATTTTGTGGCCAGCTCACTTATGTTCAATCCAATATCAGAGAAGGATATAAACCTATAAAATTTCCTTTGGTCCTCCATGGCTACCCTCCCAATTTTTTAGATTACCTTATGAGGTTCAATGGAGAAGATCATGTGACAGTCGAGCAACACATGGTTTCTTTTGAACGATTCACTAATATTTTACAAATAATCCATGAGGATGTTTTCATGAGATCATTTTATCAATCCTTGCATGGAGAACCTAGGATATTTCTTAGAAACTTAAAAGTCGATTCAATAGAGTCATGGACTAATTTTCATGCTACATTTTTAAAATATTGGGGTGAAAACAAATCTTTTGATCAGTGCTTGATTGAATAAAATGATTTAAAGAGGAAGGACGATGGAATTCTTACCACTTTCAATATGAGGTTTCATAGTTTTGATTACAATATCCCTAAGGATATTCAACCTTCTGAAACTGTGGCCATGTTGTATTATATAAAATCTCAACACCCTAATCTTTTTTTTTATCTCACAGAAAGGATATCTTCATCACTAGGCGAATTATTTGTCGATGTTAGAGAGATTGAGGAGAATTTTTGGGCATGTGAAAGACTTTGAGATCAGGAGCAGGAGGAAGAATACGAACATCAAAGATCAGATTTGGTTTTACATTATTTTCAGTATTTTGATCCATTATTTTCATATTTTAATTTTCTTCCAGATCTTAAAACTATTGAGTGAGATATTTCTACTATCCAATATTTAGGGAATTTATATCATCAAGATGATTCTCCATGTTCAATAGAAATTTTTTCTATTTACGCACGCAAGGATGATTATGCTTTAAATTTTCTTGGAGATTTTCAAGAAGATGATTTTGCAAAAGGTATTGATAAATTCATGGAAGAAGAACCTTTTATTCCAAAACACCTTGCTTCTCATATAACTAATAAGAAATCACTTTTTATTATGATTATAAAATTGATAAGGAGTGTCAACAGTTTCTAGGACATCTTTTTGCTCTTGATTGTTATGATGTACTTAGTATTTATGAGATGTCTTTAGCTGAGCAAGAGTATAAAAGTGTTGTTAAGGTTGTAGATTTAACATAGAAACAATTTGACCAATAGTTTCATGAGGACTTCAGATCCATTGTCCATGAAGAATCAGATACCGCTTATGGTAGTTGTGGCTCCAAACTATAACCTGGTTTCAAGAAGAAATTTTTTCTATCTTCATGGATTAGAAATAATAGAAACAAATTAGTATATGAGTGTTATAATTCGAAACTTGAAAGGGGCATTAAAACTTTTTATGAAGAGAATATTTCAATTCAAGACCTAAAGATCCATGGAGACAGTTTGCAACCTTTTCCTCTTTGACTTTTATATTTTCAGAAGATAAATGTTTGCATAAAAGATGGATTAGTAAAAGGTGAGAATATTCCAAGTAGGATCATATATTTTCCATGGAAATAAAAGGTACTGGTTCGATAATTTTATGATCAAATAGTTGATTGCATGGATTTAGTTTTTTCAAAGCTACTAAATGTTGCAAATTTCACTTTGACATCCATTTCGAGCCATGAGTATAGATTGAATATGAAATTTTTGTTGCACCTATTTGTTCTTTCCACATTTTCATGCACTAAGGTATGTCAATCAACAAATTTCTTGAATGGTTACTATGGAAATATGCTTATACCTAAGTAGAAAGTTTAAACGAATTAGAATAGGAGAATAAGCTTTATTTTCTGAGCATTTGGTTTGCAGTAGTTTAGTGTGAATAAAATACTTCATATCCCAATAAAGGCACTAGGGTATAGTTTTAGATCTAAGTTTCAGTTGAAATAAGACAAGTAAAAGGGTTGGTAAATAGAGTGAAAGCAACTTGTGACAAGGGGATAGGTATTAAGAAGGCACCTAGTCTATTGTTCTTAGGATCTTGCAGGGAAGTTTTATCCCTAGTTGGAGCCAATGTTGCAAGTTAGGTCTACACCTCTAATAATTCCCTCCTTTAGCCTATACATTTGTAAAGCATGTTTTTTTTCTCAGTCTCTTCTCCATGGTTTAATGAGTAAGCTTGAATTGTTCTTACCCTTCCATTGACTTTGCAGCATTTTACTTCTTTCTTGAAAGGTTATTGCATGTTCTAATTTCGGTTAATAACATAGGTCATCTTCATTTATCATTACTGATCTTATAGTAGGTTGAACAAGACTTTTTAATGCAAAAAAACACTGATTGCAAGAACATGCATGTTCTTGCAAACAATTGTAAATCGCGTTGTTTTAATTAATTAAACTTTTAGAAATATTTTTAAATATTTGAAAATAATTTTTTGGAGCATGCATGCTCATGTGCACTCAAGTTCATGAAATTTTTCCACTGGATTCATCATTACAAGAATCATGTTAATATTGTCCAAGTTTCACCTTCAATTATCCAAAGATTTACATGGAATTAAAATTATAGCTGGTAAATTACATTAGAATAAATTCACATTCAACTCGTTTCTTGCAATAGAGGTGGTAAGCAAAAAATGGTGTCTCCCCAAGACCAATGGAAGATAAATATAATAGATCCACAGGGGCTCGAGTTGTTCGAAGTTTTCCCAGAAATCAGAGATGTATCTCTCAAGACTGAATACCATACAGATTCAGGATTGCAACAAAATGAAGCGAACCTTGGCCCAGATCCTGAGAAAGACTCTGATGGCATTTCCCCAAATATAGGGTTACCCTCCTAGTAACGTTTTATGAAACCAAACTCGATATCAATTCCAACAAATCAGAAATTCATGGTTCTATGAAGGAATCGCATGGAAAATGGTTTGAATTAATGCATAGGTATGAAATAAGGTCCAAAAAAAGAAAAATGCTAGTTGATTATAATAACTCTTCCATGGATGATGAGCACTGGTTAAAAGAGAGAGGCGAGAAGCAGGTTTTAATTAAACCAAAGGTGGAGGCTGATGAAGTTATAAATTATAGCCACTGTGTGCAATAATTAAAATAAGAATTTCGAACTTTGCAACAACAGAATCAAGAGTTGGAGAAGCATCATTCTAAGCCGCAGAAAAAGACCAGGAGATAAAGCTTGAAGGAGAGGTATAGGTCTTAATCAAACCAAATATCTGGAAAAAAAAATAGGATCTTTAAATGAAGAACACTTATTACAAAGCAATTGCCAAAAGTTGTAGAAGAAAAATCAAAAGGCGATGCCTAAATTTTTTGAAAATGCTCTATATTTTCTTATTTTTGTCATTGTCTTTCAGTGTGCCTTCTGAACAAATGGAGGTGAATTTGTGAAAAAATAAAGAGGTTTTTGTTGAGAACAGGCCCATGCACAAAAAAATCTCTTAGGGTTTACATAGGTATCAGAGTTTTGGATAATCAAAGAGACATTTCAGGCCATTTTCCATAAATTCACCAAATGTTGATTTCCCTATTTTTGTCATTGTCTTTGGGTGATCCTTACCAACATATGGAAATTCATTATGAAAGAGGATTTTTTTGGGAATGAGCCCATGCAAAAAAAAAATTCTCACATTGTACAGAGGTATCATGGTATCAGAGAATCCAAGAGGTATTTGAGGTCATTTTCCCCATAAATTCACCAATTTCTAAGTGATTTTTATCTATCTATATTCCAGTTCAATTTCCATCTAGAGTGTACGTGTGTATCCATGTGAAATCGGAAGGGAAAACAAAATTGGGAAGACTCCTTGCTATGAGTTTATTTTACTCCGGCTATCAACATGAGCTCTTATTGCACTAATATAAATTATGTTTAAGTCTAGTTAGAGGCATTGTTACCACTTGTAATAAGTTGTTGTCTTTTGATAAAAACAATTCTGTTGAGGTCGAATTAAGGAGAATATTATGAATTGTTTCTTCAAATTAGATTCAGTCAAGTCAAAACAATGTTTAGAAATTATGATTAAGGAGTGATATTTGCGTTGATTGATAGGCTCTAGTTGTAATGTGAAGTTTAGATTTTGAGTTAGATCCTAGAAAGGTGGTTGAACCTTTTGGAGAAAGGAAAAAGAGATTGATTTATGAATGTAAGAAGGGTTCAGTTTTTAGTGAAAAGATTCAAGTATTAGAATTGGCTAGACCTACTCATATGATTGTAAATTTCTCTACCTGGTGAATATATTGAGATGACAATTGTGTTTTCTTGCTCAAGTTTTTATTTGTTTTAATCTTATATTAGATGCAAATTGTGATGTGTGCAATGCACATTTCCTTCTTCTTTCATCTATTATTCTAATTCATTGTTTTTTGTTATGAAATCTTAAACATCTATTGTTGTAGTAAAAAGGTCAATTATTTGGAAACATGTTGGATGATTTGTATCTGAATATTTGTCTAGGTCTTAAAATATCATTTTAAGTCTTAATTCTCACACAACAAGTAATTCATTAGATTTATTGTTTTTGTTTCCTCTCTTTATATTCCCATATCCCCAACTATTCATTAAAGTCGATACCATTAGCTAAGGAGAACCTACATTCATATTTTTTGGCCAGTCCAACCAAATTTTCATCTTCAAAAACCAATCCTTTAGCTGACCAACATAACCAACTTATCAAAAACAAAAACCAAACATTCCAAATTTGAGGTGGCATAGATATTCCCTTTAGCACTCAAGTGCATAATTTAGGACCAACAAGAGGCATGGATAGGTAAATAGGTAAACTATTCATTTATGAAGACTTTCAGTTGTGAAGCATTTTTCCATATTGATAAAGAAAATAGAAGAAAGATTGAAGAAAAATCCAAGAAGTTTATCTTTATTGGATACAATGTTAATGTTTTTGGTTATCTTTTATGAGATTATGAAAATCACAAAATTGACAGTAGTAGAGAGATCATATTCAATGAGAAGTTCACATACAAAGATCAGTTGCATGGAAATAAACAAGAAAAAGTAAAAGCAGAATACACAATGCTTGATGAGATCATTGGAAAAAAAACTCCAAAGATACCATAAAATCAAAATGTATAACAACATGAGCAACATGTACCTCAAACTCCTGCAAGTGTTGTTTGAATGTAATGACCCGGCTTAAATAAATGTATAGGATTATTAATTATAATTAAATTGATAATCTGATTCTCCTAAGATGTTAGTTAAACAATAATTATTTATTATATAACATATATATTTTTTTTAAGTAAGAAGTATAATATATTAAAACCCTTCGAGAGGAAAAATGGAGTTCCAAAGTACATATATAGTAATGCTGTAATTACTGGACTGCCCCAACAAAGGGGAAACCAGTCCAGTCAGCAGATTAGTCAGCATAAGTAAAATGATAAACTAATAAGAGGAAAATCCTTGACAACCTGAACAATAGTTGAAACTAACAAACATCTGACAAGATCACTAAAAATAGCAAAGGCCTAAACATCTAGCATATAACCTGGCCAGGTGGCCTGGAGGTCCTTTGTCCAAGGTTCCTCCTCGACATACGTCACCCCGTCCACCCATTTCACCTCGACTTCCACTTTGGTCTATGTTCCAGCGTCATTCTTCATGGTATCCTTCATCAGTTGCTTGACAGAGTTCACCTCCGCAGCCATGGTCTCGTGCCCATCCTGTTTCAGCCTAGAATCTGCTGCGCACTGTGTCATGACGTCTCCACCATTGGTAGCTACATAGGGTTCCTTCACCGAAGGTGCGCACAACGTGATGTTTCCACCATCAGTAGCTGCACAGTGTTCCTTCACAGAGGTCGCTCCTACCGGGTCCGAGTGAAAAGCCTCGTGCATGGAGGAGAGAAGATGAAGGAGGACCACCACCTTTTCATATGTAGTTTGCAAGCGAAACTGAAGATCCTCCACCCCCTAAAGGAGTTCAAAGACTAAGCGGTAAAGGATGGCCAGGCTATCTTTAATCTACTCGCCATTGACGGAGTCAGAGGGTGGGTGCCCATTGTTCTCAAGATTTCGCGCAGAAGGAGGCTCACCTCCTAAGTTCCTTGGAGAGGCCAAGAGTGGCGTAGGGGCTGGCTCTGCCACAGGTGGGGTGAGGAGGATACGCGAGGATGAACAAAGTGGATGGGGGATGATAGCTAGGTAATTGAATTGCATTACTAGTGGAGCAGGACGAGTAGTGATGGAAGGCTTGGCCCGGAGGGGAGGGGAGGAGTAGGTGGAGGGTGAATTGGAAGGCGAAACCGAAGCCCGATGAGGTCTCCAGGGAGAACCCCTCCGTGGCCTCCCTCTTGGTCGTGGCATATGGTTATGCTCATGGCTAATCGCTGAGATAAGGTGCACGAAGCTGAGGCAGAAGGTCTGGGGATGATTAGGAGCCGTAGGGAACCAGAAGATACTTGCAAGAGTTAGACATGGCAGTGAAGGAGGGAGCCCTTCGGACCACAAGCTGAGACAAGGGATGGATATCGTGAGCAGATCCATGTGAAAATGCATATTAGGAGAGACTAGTTGCATTAAGTCCCTTTCCCATCGTGATTAGAGCTATTTAATGCTGGAGGAGGGTGATGGGTGGTGGCACGAGCCCATCACATGGCTCCCTGCCCTAGTGGCTGGAGCCGGCCTCCGTAATGTGCCAAGTGTACAACACTAGAACCCCATCCGGGGTATTTATTATATAATATTAACTAATTAATTATTATTAATTATTTGTTCATAATTGTCAATGATTAATTAATTATTAATCGGCTCTTTAATTATGTGAATAAAGAATTAATGGGGTTAATAATTTAATTTATTAAGACTTACATATTCAGGAAGGGATAGGACATTAAATATAAGGGATAAGATAAGATAATAAATACGAGGGGATAAGATAATAAATAAATGGATAAGGAAATTAATGAAAGGGGGAGAGTCGGTGAAGGGGGAATATGACAAGAAGAGCCTTACAGTGGAAGGCATTCTTTTGGGGGAGGAGGATTTTTGTGAGGGAATTTGGGTGGAGATGGATGGTGTGAATAATTTGGCTTTGGGGGCTTTTGGTGAATCAAAAGAAGGGGGCGCCGGTTTGCTGGGGGTTTTGGGCACGGGGGCCAAGATTCCTTTCGGTTTCCTGGAGCAAGGGAGCTAGACAGGCTGCTCCTAGCTAGTTGGGAGGTTAGTCGGTTTGGGAAGATTTGGTCAGTGGCATCAGACCAAGGTAGCAACAGGCCGGACAACCGGGTCAACGGAGAAGTTAGCATCAGGAAGAGGTAAATTTGTATTATTCTATTAAGTAATTCTTAGTCTATTATTAAATCATTGTTCATTAATTAATTTAACATGCTTATATGCTAAATTGAAAGAAATTACTAAGTTTTCTGCATCGAAGGAGAAGTTTATTGTTTTAAATTTATGGATTTAATAGAATTGAGTTAATTAGGTCTCTACACGTGGTATCAAAGATTTTTGTTTGAAATCTGGGCCTGAGGACCAAAGCTCCAAGCTCTAGATTCAGTCCCACCTAACCTACAAACCAAACGCACTATTATTTTGATTATATATAAACAAATCTAAATATATATAAATGAAATACATATTGAAAATGTTAAAACAAATTTACCAAAGTAAAACAAGTGAAATATGAATACAGCTAGGGTTGTTACACAAATGAGTTAGATATCTCTCCTACTTTCAAATGAGAATATGAAGCAAAGAAATGATGTATCTAGCAGCAATACAAAGCCACGTTGAACTAACGATCTGCCCAAACAGCCATACGAGCATGTAGAAATCTTGGAGATGAAGGAATTGTACCCACCCAAAATTTTTATAAATCTGGGCCTGAGGGCCAAGTTCCATCTCCAAGTCCCAGGTCCACCTCCACCTAACCTATAAGTTCATTATACATACAAAATAAACAAGAGACCAAATAATCAAAATCTGAACATACTAAATTGCACAATGCAACTTCTAGAAGATACAACTCACCAAATACACAACTCAAATATCTAAATATATGTAACAACTAGAAAACGTGTCAATGTAAAAACCTCTGTAAGGATTAATCCAAGACACTCATGGTATCAAGCTATTAAATCCCCATTCATCCTAGTGAATGGTAGGGATCCGGGTACCTACATTTCAAAAATGTCAAACTTCTAAAAAAAAAAAAAAAAAAATGAAATCTAGCCAAGAATAGCCACCAGAAAATGGCATTCACCAAAAAGTTGGGATTTTAAAAGAAGGTACAAATATCTTCTATATTAAAGTATGGGTTTCAAAAACATGCTTGTGTGTCCAAACGATCACTGAAAATGTCCACAGAAAACTGGCTTGAATGAGACTATTAGTGCCCCTACTCGCTATAGCCTACAGCCAGAGTGCTTCAGCTATGAACGTCGAGAAGTTCTATGATACAGATAAAATCCCGCTGAATTTGAGGCAGGAAGGTGCAAAATCAAATTACTTATGCAGACCATCTATATTTACAAATGATTCTTCAAATCCATGAATCCTTGTCGGGTCAAGTAAGCTCTATCTGCATTAGTATGCATGAGATGCAACAAATACCATAGAAACTGTCAAGATCTAGATCACAACAATTTAGGAATAAAGATCACAACAATTATATTATGCACTTGATTTAAACTTTAAAAACCAGATCTATAAGTCCATGATGCCAGGTCAGCAATTTAATACTCAAGAAACGCTTAGATTGTTGAGAAATTCTAAGGAGGGACAACGAAAGCTAATCTACAAGGCTTACAAAAATGCTAAGCTAGTCATATACAAAAGAAAATAATCTGTCAGGTTACAGAGGAGAGCCATCAACAAAGAAAGCAAGTAGTCGGTTGTCTGATTTGCAACTCGGTAAAAAAGTTGGATCTACAAATTTACATTTTTTTCTGACCACAACTCTATTAGGCACCCATGTTCTAACCATAAATCAGCAAGCAAGAACACATAGTTATGGTGATGAAGGATAGCCAGATAAATGTGTCACAATAAATTTTGCACTCATATTTGCGCTAAAACATAGTATCAAACTATTGAGGGAGAAAACATGCCCTACTACATTTTACTAGACTACTAAAGGAGAAAATATTCTGATGAAGGGGATCAAAATGTATGGAAGAAAAGAAATCCTACAAGATGAGAGATTGTAAGGCTAGCATTGACAGCTGAAACAATCCAAGTCAAAGTCAAATAAGAAAAATATCATACTTTCATAATATGTTCTCAGTTCCCCATAGAAACAGGTCTGCCAATTTTGGTTGCTGTCCATCCATATATTACTAAAAGAGAAAATGACTAATCTTGCAGTACCAACAAACAATAAATATATGAATATAGAGAACTGATTACAGGCAATAAATTTCCAATTTCATAAGGCATTTCTTCTGGGAATTAAAGACTTCCTCTGAAGCTTCAATTCTTATAGGGGCGGGCATATATATTCCCTATCGTGCCAAAGCATAATCCACTTCTGCATCTTTTTCTTAAAATGATCATCTAGCAACTGCACAGGCCTGATTCAAATGATAAATAGATTTACAACCAAAAGTATAATGGGGCTTTGGTTAGATAGAACTAAGGTGAAAAATCCCTAAAGACATGTTTAGATTCTGAGGGAATTCTCCACTTGCAGTCCTTGTTGGCCCTCTGCCTGTGCCAATGGTCTATCTTATGCAGTTGGGGCCAAATGCAAGTCCTGAGTGACTTTGGTGGGAATAGATACCCCACCCATAGCATCTCAGCTGAAGGGACACTTTCAAAATTTTCTTTAGTATGTTATAATCCTACTGCATTCCATTTAATACTCTCAGAATCGGAAGGGCACTATTACCGCAGAGGTAAGAAACTACAAAGAGATCAATGCATGTTTTCACAATTGCGAGAGCCCAAGAAAATGACCTACAAACGCAAACACGGTACATTTATGTTATGAGAGACAAGAACCATGAAAGTGAAGAGGAAATGGGAACATAGTAAGAATCAGGAAAAGAGGAATGAAAATGGAGCATCGGGATCCAAATTCCACAGTTGGAAAACACCTGCCTCAATACAACATGGAAGAGGAGTTTTCCCATGCACCAAACCAAGTTACATGGAAGAGGATTCCACGAAACCTTTTTTCTCCAACACTCATCAACAGATATATATAAACTTAGAAACAGAAATAGAAATGGTAAAAAGAAAAATAAATATAAAATTTGCAACAAAAAAAAAATGGATGTTATTTCGGTAAGCCCCAATGAAAGGTCAGTGGAAAATATTACTCCCGCCCTGCTGCACGAGGCAGGCATAGCAGAGGAGGAGATAGAAGGATTCATAAGAGTGTACAAAGATGGATCTATAGATTGGTTCTCATACGTTGTATCAAATGTCCCCCCATTTGACAAGCCTGATGAACCTATGGCCTCAAAAGATGTCGTTGTAGATGCAGATACGCGTGTATGGGCATGCCTTTATCTTTCAGCTGATAAGCAGTGGGGGAATGGGCACAGAGGAGGATTCGTGATAGGCTTTCCAGCATGGTCCATTTACCATGCGTTCATGTGTAGATTGGCTTGTGAGATCAATTCAGTAATAATTTCTGTAGGCTACAGGCTTGCTCCAGATCATCGCCTCCCAATGGCTTACGATGATTATTTTAGTGTAGTTGAGTGGGTCCGTCAACAAGCTCCTGGCATCATGTCAGTGAAAACTCAAAAGCCTAAGAAGCAGGAGGAATCGTGGATGACAACGTACTACAATTTTTCGTGGTGCTTCTTGGTCGGAGACAGTGCGGGGGGTAACATCGCTCATCACGTAGCAATGCGTGTCATGAAAACAGATGAGAATCCACCTTGGACCAAGCGTTGAGCCACACAGGAGGGAGCCCATAAAGGGAATCCTTTGCAAAGCCCGACATAGAGGCAACATGCACCAAACACAGGAAATCATTCTTTCGCAAGGTAAGCTAGATTGTCATTTTCCTTCTCTGTATCGTTCCAATTTTAACTCACAGAAGAATTTGCAAGGGAGTCAAGCAGCGAGCCTGTCGAGAAGGAGAGAGCATAATGGAGAGGCGACAAGGTTCATGTAAGGTTTTAGGGGAAGAGAGATCGAGCGAGAGTATGTGTAGGGTTAGGTTTAGGACAGGAGGACGTTGGGGAAAGCATGGCGGACACGTGGAATCCATGCGTGCCTACACTTGTTTTTAAATTATTTCGATTTTCTTCTATTATTTATTTAAAAAAAAAATATTTTATAAATTGTGTGTGTTCGTTTAAATTTTTTAGTGTAAAGATAATTAACCTAAATTAAATTAATTTAAAGATAATTTAGGATTAATTTAATTAAATTAATTTAAAGTTAATTAAGTGGTTACCCTAAATTAGGTTAATTTAATTAAATTAATTAAAAGTTAATTAAGTGGTTACCCTAAATTAGGTTAATTTAATTAAATTAATTAAAAGTTAATTAAGTGGTTACCCTAAATTAACCTAAATGATAATTTAGTGTAAAGTTAAACTACATTAAAAGTTAATTAAAATATTAGAGGGTCCATGGGTTTTGAACCCAAGACCACCCACCAAGCGAAGTGCCTTGAGAAGAGCACTAACACCAATGCGCCCGCATGAGTCTTTACAAATAAACTCATATACTTAAATAGATTAATGGTAACAGAGTTGCGCCAAGGAGAGTAGCTACAAGGATTTCAATGGCAGCGAGTGAAGAATCTCGTTCATCACCAACGATGCAGACAGGTCCACAGCCATCTCATGGAACAACTAGTAGGAGTAGGGGTTCCGGGGGAAGGAACTCGTTTCAAAGACAGTCGCAGAACCGTGCGCAGGTTCAATCCCATGTTACATGTTGGGGACGTAGAGGATTTCATTACCAACGTGACTGCCCAGAGTTACAATCAGGATTGTGCATAGAGAAGGAAAGGCCCCGATGGGAACAACAAGTGGCAGGCATTAGATTTACATAGCGGTTAATAATCACCAGGAAGAACATCAATCCACGGTGGTGGAATCATCAGGTGCGCTAAATCATATCAATGATAAGATTTTGTTTGATTATGGTGGGACAAATAGTTTCATTTCACCATATTCAATAGAAAAGAGTGGGTTGGTAGCCTACGAGCAAAATGACTTTAAACAAGTCGAGATGGCATCGGGGGAAAAATAAGTGGTAGGACCTAGTATTGATGATGGTATAGTAGACCTGGGAGTGTGTAATACCAGGTTGAAGGTATGCGTCACTGCTCTCAGGGTGTATGACCTAATCATTGAAATGGATTGGTTAGTGGCTCACTGAGCCATGGTATATTGTTTTTCATAAGAGGGTGCTTGTGTCGATGACGAAGGAAGGATAGTAGAGATCCAGGGGTATGGAGAAAAGTGTCATTACGCTTTATATCAACTATGGAGGTTAAGCAATGCTTGATACAAGGGTGTCGATTATATGTAGTGGAATCAATGAATGAAAGGAAGGGACCCTCAGTGGATCCGTACCCAGTATTGTCAAAATTTAAAGATGTTTTTTTTAACAAGTTACCAGGGTTACCTCCTGTGAGGGAGCTTGATTTTACTATTGAGATAAAACCTGGTGCAGAACCAATCTCCAAGACTCTGTATCGTATGACAGCGCTGGAACCTTGTGAATTGCAAATGCAGTTGAAAGAGTTACTGGAATTAGGGCTAATAAGGCCCAGTGTCTCACCTTGGGGCACACCAGTAATTTTTGTAAAGAAGAAGGATGGATCCTTATGACTTTGTATAGACTACAGAGACTTGAACCGTGCTACAATGAAAAAAAATAGGTATCTGATGCCGCGAATAGATGACCTTTTCAATCAGATGAAAGGAGTAGCAGTATTCTCAAAGATCGATTTGCGATCAGGGTATCATCAGTTAAGGATTAAGAAATAGGATATCCCAAAAACTGCCTTTCGAACTCGGTTTTGACATTACGAGTTTGTCGTGGTACCTTTCAGATTGACCAATGCGCCAGCCGTATTCATGATCCTCATGAAAGGTGTATTCCAGAAGTACTTAGACCATTTTGTATAAGTCTTTCTAGATGACATCCTCATCTATTCCAGGAATGAAAGAGAACATGAGGAACACCTGTGAGTAGTGTTGTCCTGCCTTAGAGAAAACAAATTGTATGGGAAGTTTTCAAAGTGTTCCTTTTTCTAGAAAGAGATTCACTATTTAGGTCATATCATTTCCGGCGAAGGAATCTCTGTGGACCCAGAAAAAGTAAAGGCCATTATGGAGGGGCCGGTGCCGAAATTCCCATGAGGCGAGAAGCTTCATGGGGCTAGTAGGTTATTACTGGAGATTTGTAGAAGGATTCTCAAAAATAGCGAAACTCATCACCACCTTGAAACTCAATGGGGTCAGGTATGAATGGATAGAATAATGTGATAGTGCATTCATTGAGTTTAAGAGGTTACTAACTAGTGCGCCAATTCTACGAGTGCTAGATATGGAAAAGGACTTCACAGTCTGCACGGATGTCTCGAAGCAAGGGTTGGGGGCTGTGCTAATGCAGGATGGAGGAACGATAAGCTATGCATCAAGGAAGTTGAAGAAACATGAAGAGTTATACATGACTCATGATTTAGAGTTGGCAGCAGTAATGCTAGCTCTGAAACTTTGGAGGCACTATCTTGTGGGGACAAACTTTGAGCTCAAAATGGACCATCAAAGTTTAAAACATCTCTTCACTCACAGAGATTTGAATGTTAGGCAAAGGCGATGGAGTGATTTTATGAGTGAGTACTATTTTGGTATTTCATACATCAAGGGAAAGGAAAATATGGTCGTAGATGCCTTGAGTAGGAGACCACATACCTTCTCCTTGGTAACCTTAAAGGTCAATCTGAGGGAACATGTATTGGCACAACTCCAATGAGACAGTTGGTATTTAAAGGTTACTTCAAACCTCCAGAGTAGGAGACAATTAGATCCAAAGTATGAAGGACATATTCTGGAAACAGACGGACTGTTGATATATCGAGGAAGGATGTACATCCCTGAGAATGGGGATATTCAAAGCATCATACTAAAGGAAGCCCATAGATCACTTTATTGTGTTCATCCGGGTGTGAAGAAGATGTACGCAGATATAAGGAAACTCTTCTTTTGGGTAGGCATGAAGCGCGATGTAGTCCATTTCGTCACCAAGTGCCTAGAATGTCAACAAGTGAAAGCCGACCACCATCACCCGACATGCCTTCTACAACCACATGATGTTCCTATTTCCAAGTGGGAAGTCATCTCTATGGATTTTGTTGTGGGGTTGCTGCTCACATCCCATAGATTCAATTGAAATTAAGCACAACTTATCATCCTGAAACAGATGGGAAAATGGAGAGTAAATCAAGTCATGGAAGACATGCTTAGGATGTATGTAATAGATAATCAAACCTAGTGGGAGAAGTACCTACCTTTGGTAGAGTTTTCCTACAATAAAGGTTATCATATCTCCATCGAAATTCCACCCTACGAAGCTTTGTATGGGAGGCCATGTAGAACTCCATTGAGTTAGAATAGACTAGAAGACCAAGTAACAATTGGGCTAGAATTGATTCAGGAGATTGAAGAACAAGTGATTCAGATTAGGCAGAGACTAAAGGAAGCACGGGATAGGAAGAAAAGTTATGCAGATGCACACTGGACCGACCGAAGTTATGAAGTGGGAGACTAGGTTTTAATTCTTATCAAGCCTAATAAGAGTACCATATGGTTCGGGAAGGGGACAAAGTTGTCACCTTGATTTATAGGACCATTCAAGATCCAAGAGAATATTGGACCCGTTGCTTATCGTCTCGTACTTCCACCCCACTTGCATAAAACTCACAATGTATTTCATGTATCTATTTTACATCATTATGTTGCTGATGAATCACATAAACTAAATTGGAAGGAATTGATGGTATCGGACATGGGAACCCTCACGGTAGAACCATTATGCATATTGGACCATAGAGTCCAACAACTCAGGAATCGTCTGGTAGACCAAGTTAAGGTTCAGTGGGACAAGTATAGTCCAGGATTTGCTACTTGGGAAGACGTCGAGACACTACGACGAGACTATCCCTCAATTTTGTTTGACCACCTCGAGAATATGTTTCTCGAAGGTAGGGTGTATGTGACACCACCTTTTGACTTAGACAACCAAGATTACCTGAGACCTATATACTTCATTTTCTAGTCACAGTGAAACTATTAAATGATACACTTAAACTTTAAAATGTATGAACTTTTATGAATGTTTAAATGTTATTGACGATGACGTATATAATGTGACCTGCTATATGAATGTAAGTTTTATGAATGTTTAAATGTTATTGATGATGATGTATGTAATGCGATCTACTATGAGAATGTAAATTGTAGGAATGATTAAATGTTATTGACGATGATGTATATGATGCGACATATTGTGAGAATGTGAATTTTATGAATGTTAAATGCTATTAGAATGATGTTGGATATGATGCAATATATTTGCGTAAATGATAATCTTATGAATGCATGTCGAAATTGAATTATGGGATATTATGAGATCTATTTCTAACTGGAAAACTTTGATGTTAATTTATCGGTACAGGGATACCAAATTGAAATGATGATAGTATGCAATCACATGATGATAATACATAGAAATGTATGAGTTTGTGTTATAGACTAATCTACAGGTTATGGGCTATGAAATAGCCAAGGGATAATGATGATGAAAGTGGATATCATGACCACTAGCCAAGAAACATTATGGTATGAATATTGTATGTGAAATTATATTGGTTTGGATGCATTGCTATGATATGTGGACCAGTGCAGGATTTCAAGTGAAGAGACTGCCCAAAAATGAATAAACGATGACAAAACCCCCAGCAACACGGTGCCACTGTGTATTCCATTGTAGGGTGTGGACCCTAGTCCTGTTAGGAGGGGTGGAGGAATTTCCCACCGTGTATCCTCCATTGTAGGGTGTGGACCCTAGTCCTGTTAGGAGGGGTGGAGGCATTTCCCACCGTGTATCCTCCGAAACCTGAAGTCATAGGAGGACGGTGATAACTCACACTCCCCTAGACGTGTGATGATGACTGTTAGTTGCCTGCTGGGGAATCTTGGTCGAGATAGTGACACTTATGCTTACGAGTTCTATTTGGAGTTAGGTCATTATAGTTGATGCTCCAAGATAGTCCAGCAGAGGAAGGATAGGAATGGATATGGAAGTAGGTTAGGGAAGAAGGGTAAGTAGAAATAGTTGAGAGAGTATGGATATCTGTCAGATGGTGGAATTTAATGTTTTCCCTTCAAAAAAAAAGAAGGAGAAATGTGTATATATGAATATTCATAATTACGTAACTAAACCACAGTTGTCTAAATAAAATTGTTGAACCAGATAATAGAAATTAAAGGATTTCTCAAACAATTGATTGGTTGTTGTCTTTTATAAAAGACTAGTCTTGCTGACTGGATATGATGCCTACACAAATTACTAAAGGATGGTAGTTTTGATTATTAGTACATGAACGAGACTTGTATGTACTAGTTGCACATATATTTCTTGTACATATACACTAGTATGTATGAGTTTTCTTGACTTACTTATTGATAGTGTCGGTCAATTGTTATGAATGTGTGAACCATGCTTCTTTTCCTTTGTACCATAAGATACCTTAACTTCGGGATGAAGTTTCCTGAAGGGTGGGTGTATGTAACGACCCTGCTTAAATAAATGTATACGATTATTAATTATAATTAAATTGATAATATGATTGTCCTAAGATGTTAGGTAAACAATAATTATTTCTTATA
>ML787154.1:213492-282866 GCA_009831015.1 Picea engelmannii
ATTAGATTGAGATCCACTGTCGATTAATGTGTCTATCTTAGTGTGTCACATGATTACCCTTATATGAAACAAATTGCTTCTACAATCAATCTCTTCACCATTTTTACCTGTCATACCAACCAATGAAATATTTGACTCATCACCTGAATCCAATCCCAAGTCTGCGGGTTTTGATGTCGTTGCCACTGTTTGTGTTCCCTTCTTTTCTTTGAACCACTTTGGCCTCTTCTCGGGATGCAACTGCCAACATTTTTCCTCATCATGTCCCTCTTTCTTGCAATGCTTGCAAGAGGGATTTCCTTCCTTCTTTGTTACTGCATTTGCATTCTTTCCATTGCCATGCCTTTTCCTCTTGTCCTCTTTCCTCGAAGATGACGATTCCTATGAAACACCTGCTTCCCCTACTTCAATATATGTAGCTTGAATAGAAACCTAATCAAGGTTCGTGGGTCCAAACATAAAAACAATTTTTCTAATATGCGCAGGAAAACCTCCTATATACTTCATAAGGGTTTCTTGTGTTTGCAAAGGAATGTCTAACATTAATGCCATTTTTTGAAATCCATCGATGTATTCTTGCACTGTTTGTCCTTTTCTTAGTTTTAAAGATTGTCATTCAATTATTGCTTTTTCTTTATAACCCAAAGGATAAAACTGTTTCCTAAGTGTAGAAATGAAATCCTTCCATGATGGAAATACATTACCCACATTTTGTGTTCCTTTTTGCAGCTTGCTCTGCCACCAGATAAGAGTTGTACCTGCAAGTCTCAAAGATGCCAACTTGATTCGTGTGGCCTCATCCTCGATTTGTTTCACACTGCAGTATACCTCCATCTGCCTGATCCAATTATCAAGTTTTTCTGCATTTACTTCACCATCATATATGGGCAACTCAAATTTTAAATCAAGTTTTAACAATGGCATTTCATGTTTATTCTTATGAACATTTTTCTTTCCACTAGATTTAGAACTTGAACTTGAAGAAGAAGGAGAAGAAGGAGGTGCTGATGGAGGTGAAGGAGGAATCTGAGGATGGTCCTCTTCCTCTTCACTTTTTCCCTTTGAAGAATTACCCAAAAATGGTCGCTTCCGTTCTAAGTAATCTTCGTACAAGACTTTCACCATCTCCGACATAGCAAGGAATGTTTTCTGGAACTCTTTCTCATCTTGAAAAATCCCTTCTTCCGATGCCATCTTCTCGCTATGAGAAGATCTTTTTCTCAATCCAATTAATGGATTCTCTGCAAAAATCTCTCCTTCACCACGCTGTAGCTTTTCCCTGGTTAACATGCAAAACTCAAATCCAAACATCAACTAGCTCTTATACCACTTGATCCGTTGGATATTTTAATGACTTATGGTTGAGTTTTAATTTTGCATGCGTTAATTAACCATTTGAGAAACTTAGTGAATGAATGAGGAAAGAAGAGGAATTATAACAACCATATACATATGTGCATATATGAAATGCAATAAAAGACAACAAACCATAACATGCAGATTGATAACGGACTTCGGCACAACTTTGCCTACGTCTCCGGGCCTTTTCTCTGTGGGGGAGGCTTCTTTATTTCTGTTCAAAAGCTCAAAAGTACATCTCTGCAATGCCAAATGGTTACAAGAATAATCTGTTCATGTTCTTCCAGATCTCTAGAACCCTGCAAAGAAAACGACATGTAAAACGGACATCTGGAGCTCCCAGAAATGGTCCAACAACATCTCCTCCTCAAAAGCTTCTCTACGTCAAAATGGATTTACCTTGGTTTCCCTTCAGTAAAACTCTATTCTGACTACTCTAATGGCTTCAAAGCGTCCAAAAACCCTTGTCTGGGCTCTTTTAGCACCTTAATCGGTCGAAAAACAAAGAAGTTAGGCCTCCTGGAAGTCTTCCCCTTCACTCTTGTTGTCTCTGCATCTACAAATTGCACCCCCTTTTTCAATGAACCTGGCACACACGCAATATAAAGCGTGAAAACCCAGCACCGGGCAAAACCGCACCAATGGTGAAAACTGTAGGATGTTTAAGGGCACACCACGTCACCTGTACGGACATGCCACGTCAGCATCCGTACGGACTGTACGGACTGCATAGTTAGCATCCATTTTTTTTCCCTATTTGGCAATTCAGACAGAACGCGATATCTTCTCCATACGGAGCCCGTTTGACAAAGTAAATATACCGCCGAAATCAGGAAGATGAGACGGACACAATGGCACTAGTTTCGTCGCATTCCGAGAACTTTCATTTTTGATCATTTTTCAAGCCCTATCAGGCTTCTGGATCCGATTTCGGATCAATGCAAGAAAAGTGTGGAAGATGAAAGTATAGAAGGGAATGTTCAGGCCATGGAATCCAATGAATACAAAGATTTAAAGATGGTGGAGAACAAATGAAATTGAGTTTGTGCAGAAGGACAACATAAAACCTAAGTTAACATCACACAAATATATCGAGAAATATGTGTTTAGCGACTTGCATGAATTATTTTTATGTGATTTCCCACATTTGTTGTAGAAGTGGTTATTGAGGTTAAAGTAAAACCACCCTATGAATTAGATCAAACAACTAGAGTGGAATCCTATGGAGATCACTTAGTTATAGCAATTTAATAAAAAAATCATGCATGTAGTATATTTATGGTTAGAGAGTATTGTTTCAGGGTTTATCACTGTATTTGCAGTAGATACTGCGAAGTCCTACACTAAGACAGAGCATGATTTTATAAAGGGGGCCATAGGTAGGTAAATCACATCATTGCCTACTTCAATAAATATTTTATTTTATGACAACGGTGTGATGACCATGGAATTAGATAACCAAACTTCCCCATGTGCATGGGGGAATGGGGGGAAGCACTGAGAAGAGGTTGAGATATGGATAGGGATATGGATAAGGGAAAGAATAAGGATGTCATGGATTCATTCATGATGGAAGAGGACCAAATAAATCATATAATGGAAAAGGATAGAAAGACACACAACATAATACCTTACTAATATAAAATGAATAACAAGAATATTTCCATAGCTTACAAAGAGGGATTTGTGAGCGATGAAGAAGAGGTAGAGGATCATTGGGATGTGGAGAAGATTGAATAAATCCTGTGTGAAACATATGAAAGGAAAACAAGAGGTCCAGGGTCAAGAACATAATAAAGAACTCCAATTCAGATCACCATGAGTGTGGAACCTACAACCCCATGTGTGACTAATACATCAGAAAGAACAACAAAGTTTAGACAACCAAATTTTAGTGGAATAAGAGCAACAAGAAAATGATCCAATCGAGGAAAATCATTTTGGGGAGAAATTTTAGGAAGTAACAATCAACTATCTACATAGTGTGGAGGAAGTAGTTCAACACAGTTCAAAATTCCATGACACGACCCCACGATCAGATTACCAAAATTCCAAGTAGTGGCATCAGAGGACCCTGAAAATCATTTATTCATCTGTGAAAATATCTGGGAAGGAAAGAAGATCACATATGAGGATACAAAGCTCGTTCAGTTAGCTATCACACTACGAGACTTCACGTTGGATTGGTACATGATCCTATATATAAAGAGTCCATAGGGAGTACCAAATACTATCGCAGATGAGAAAAAAATATTGCTAAACGAATTTCAGTAGCCAAGCTCAAAATACTAGTACATGAATGAAATGATTGAAATCAGTAAGAATCTAGGTGAGTCTATTTAGGATATAGACCAGAGGTTCAAATATTTGAAAGGTAAGTTGAAATATGCAACATGAAATATAGGAACTTATTTGTGAACTCAATCTTACCACACTTTAAGTACCCTTTGAGAAAAAAAAAGTTCCAAACTTAGGTAGAGGATCTACACACAACCCTACAACTTGAAGAGAACTAGTATTAGTAGACAAATCCAACAATAGAGGAGATAAAGGAGGATTTGAAGAATCTCACATTTCAAATTAACTAGAATAATGGAAAAGAGAACTGATAAGTTATTTGGTTTATGCTATGCAAGACAAAAGGACACCATAATAATGAATGTCCAACTTTTGCGCAATACTTGGAAATAGGGGTGTTGAACCCCTTGCTAATAGGAGGAGAATGGTGTGATATTTCTAAGACACATGGGCATGATACATATCATTGTCCAATGATTCATAAGTATAAGATAGTACCAAAAATTTCATATTGCAATTTTTTCAAATCAGTGGGACATGGTGATAAGGATTGTAGAACACTGGAACTGATGAGAGAAAAAATTCCAGACACTTACAAGATGCAAGAAGAAATTATGACATGAAATTATTCACCTTAGTTCAGCCATGTGTGACCACCATAAAACAATGTGAAACCACAATACAACAATGTGCAACCACAGTATAATCCCATGCAGTATAACCAGGTATCCCAATACAACCCATCGTGAGGAGATAAAGCTGGATACAGAGGTGGAGGACAAGGAAGAGGAGGATTTTGATGAGGCAAAGGACTAGTACTGTGTCACAACTGACAAAAAATAGGAAATTACATAAGGTATTTTCCACTTCCATCGGTGACATGTATGCAATGTCATGCAACAAACCATGACACAGAAGACTGACCAACACTCTTGGGAAAGATCCAGTAAAAAAGGAACCAGAACATTCAGAATGTTGAGTGAATTTCTACAGAATCCATGGATGATGGGAGAAACATAAATATAGTTACTCCAGAAGGAGCCAAGATAGTATTTGATGCAACAAAATGAGATCTATATCAATGCCAATGGGTCAACAATAATAATGATCCACAAAAGTAGTTTGATGTGTCAGAAGAAATGAAAACATTTAAGGAGGCTAGACATGATCTTCTCAATTAGAATGTTGCATCTACATCAGTTGTGAAGCAAACTTAGGGCCCACCAATGTATGATATGTCATGTTTAATTGACCATTGACGCAGACTCACCCCTTGCCTCGGCAAAATGGCCTCTGCGCTGACCTCCCGGTCTTTAAGGATCGTTCAAAGTTCACCCTCGAGCCCGAGGGGCTCCTTCGATTCTCCCCTGGAATCTCTATTTAGAGTTGACCCACAGGTCTTTTTCGGCACCTTACAGCCTTTAGGCCCTATCCCTTCTCCATTCACAGTAGAAAGTCACAATCAGGTTTCGGGGTTTTCCAATCCTCGATGTCACAAACACTTGCTTCCTCGAATTCCCAATCTCCGATATCCCGATGTGATCCCTTTGTGCTTTAGCCTCTCCTAGCTATGCCCCAATCATGTGACTTGTTCTCATAATATTGCAACCTTACCTCCCTTTGGGGTTCCAGACTTTCTTATGTCGAAATGCACAGATGCTTTGTCCACGGGATTCCCGATCCTTTGAATCCCGATAAGACATCACTAGGAAGTCCTTCCGCCACACACACAATCAACGACCATGATCGTTTACTAAATCAATGCTCCAAATCTCTCTCGAGACTTCACGACTTCAAATGCCGAAATGCTTTTGTCTTCGAGACTCTCGATGTCTCAAATACCGATTCTCGATATGAATTCTCTTTGGGGACTTTTCCCGATGATCACAATTTCCGCCACGCATTCTTAAGGATGGACAACTCTCATTACTTCATGATTCCGGGAGAAAAAGTACCTTGGGTTCTCTCCCACAGGAACTCTGAAATCTCTATTACCAACTTTCTCCATATTTCTGACATGCATCCCAAGTAGATGGACAGTTCAGATCAACCCTCGGGTTTCACCAATGATAAAACCAAAACACTTACCTAAGTGAGTCCCGATAACTGAAATGTCGATGGGGCTTCCGATAACACCCACGTGTCCCAACTGATGGATGGCTCCGATCATTTATGGGGTTTCCAACATGGATTTTTGCGATCTCTTGCTCATAGAACTTTCGATTTGTCGAGTCCCGAAATCCTGATGGCCATGCCTCAAGTTAGAACTTTCTTCCTCACATTCACGAAACTTAAACCTTGTGCAACTCCCGGCTAATCCAACGTATGACAGGTAACTGGGAAAGGATCCAATGGCTCATGTTCTCCTGTGGGTGAACTCCACATGCTACGATAACCTCCTCGCTTCTCTGGAAGATCTTACGGCTGGCGGGATTTCGCTAATCCTCCCCACAGATTCCTGACAGTCGGTCTCTTCCCTTTGATGATTTCTATGAAGGAAACCAAGGAATCTTCCCTGGACTTATCCACTTGCACTACAAACTTCCGATGCCCCTCAATGTTTTCAAAGGCTTTACTCCTCCTGATCTTCTCACAACTTCGAGCCCAAAGAGGATCCTTTCACACATTCCTTGCGGAAACCTCCAAACACCTGAAGTGTTAAACACTCTTTGACCTTGCACATGCTCTATAGCAACAGTCTCTCAATAGATTTACTCATATACGCAACTCTGAGACTCTCCTCGACCTGTGTAGACCTTGCATGACTCATGTTCCCAACTACACTCTGAGGGAATGAGAACAAAGCTACCTCTCCTAAGCTTCCAGAGACAATCCTCTGAACTTCTTGTCGACGCACTCCTTGTGGACAATTCAACCGCACTCCTTGCAGGAATCTTGATCAGATAGAGAAATAATTGAAACTCATTCCTACTTCCTCCTAGACTTCAAACTCAAACATGAAATCATATACACATCATATAAAGAAAATGTATAACAGGAAGTAAACATTCATGAGCATAACGTTCAACATACTTACACAGAGAACAGACACGACGCCATGAATTTGAACCAAAGATTTTTCTATTAATTCAAATATCTGTACATGGGTATTTTTACACATCTCTCTGCATGCTCTTACTCCTCCTTCCCTGTTCATTCTACTATCATACAATCCACAATGAGGCTGTCTATATCCGTTTTCCCTCCGCTCCTTATAAAAATGTCAAATCTAATATTCAATTCTACCTACTTACATAAATGCTTCTACCTACTATGGATGAGAGCTGATCACTCAAGGTCCTTTACAATATATAATTACACCTCTCCTTAACTATCAGATTTAAGTTTGGTGCATCCACTCTTCAAAATTTTTAAACAATTTATCATGTGCTCAGAATGTGTTGCACTTGCCCCACGCCCGCTTGATGTTGATGATGCTCCTACATCATACTCCCTCGCTTGGAAATTTTCATGGGCTCCTATGCATGAGCTCCTGCACGGTCTTTCCATGCTTCTGAATCTCTTCTTCATTCTCCTAGCTCGCATATTCAACTAGATGGTCCTTCCATTTGACCAAATATTCAAAGTATTCTTTCCTTCTGGTCTTCTTGCTAATTCTTTTGTCTAGTATGCTTTCTATTTGTGGCTTCTCTGCAACTGGCATTTTCTTTTGCCACTGAACCTCTGACTATTCATCACTTGTTCCTTCTCCCTCAACTTTGTATGGGTACAAATCAGAGACATTGAATATTGGAGAAATTCCGATCCCATCGGGTAATTCAATCTCATAAGCATTTTCCACAAATTTATTCAAGACCCTACATGGTCCGATTTTCTTTATCTTCAGCTTATTATATGTTCCTCTCGGGAACCTTTCTTTCCTCAAATGTGCCAGAATCAAGTCACCAACTTCAAACTGAAGTTGTCTTCTATGTTGATCTACTCTTCGCTTATACTCCTAGCTTGAATTTTGTAATCGCTCCTTCACCTAGCTGTGAAGTTCCTCCATCGCCTCTGCAAATTCTTCTGCAGTAGCGCTCCTAGTCGAAGTCTGTTTTGAATCCCTCAGTTTAGAAATTCCTCTCGGCTACATGCCATAGACAACCTGAAATGGACTCTGCCTTGTGCTCCTATTAACCGAGTCATTATAAGTGAACTCTGCCTGTGGTAATATGTGGTCCCACTGACTGTGGTGTTGTATCACCAAGCTTCTCAACAAGTCTTCCAGACTTTTGTTTACTACCTATGTCTATCCATCCATCTGAGGATGATAAGATGAACTAAATGCTAATTTATTTCCTAGCTTCTTCCATAAGGTTCTCCAAAAGTGCCCTATGAATTTAGTATCTCGATCCGAAACTATGCTTCTTGGAAACCCATGAAGTCGAATGACCTCTTTGAAAAACAAGTTCGCAATGTGAGTTGCGTCACTAGTCTTCTGACATGGAATGAAGTGTTCCATCTTGGAAAACCTATCCACCACCACAAAGATTGAATCACAACCTCTTTGCATTCTTGGCAACCCCAATATGAAATTCAGGCTGATTGCATCCCATGGCCTCTCAGGTATGGGAAATGGTTGATAAAATCCGACATTCTGTCTCGTTCCCTTCGAATGATGGAAAATTCTGCATCTGTCCACGAATATCTTGACATCTACTCACATTCCTGGCCAAAAATATGACTCATTCAGCTTTGCAAATGTTTTTTCATGACCAAAATGTCCGACCAATCCTCCACGGTGTTTCTCCTTTAGCAGATTCTCCCTCATGGAGCACTTTGGAATACAAAGTTGATTGCCCTTAAACAACAATCCTTCTTGGATCATGTATTCTGCCCATTGGCTCCGCTTTCTGAGAAATGGATTCTCAGATGCTTCATACGCCTCTTGAAAATATGGATCATCTATGTACATGTCCCTGAGATCATCAAAACCCAACGTTTTGACTTTGAACTCCTGCAACAACAAACACTTCCTGCTCAAAGCATCAACAACTTTGTTAGCGGTACCAGAAATGTGTTTAATCACAAAAGTGAAATTTTGCATATATTCAACCCATTTTACATGTCTTTGATTCAACTTTTCCTATTGAGTCACAAATTGTAGTGCATGATTGTCACTATATAAGACAAACTCTTTGGTAATCAAGTAATGCCTCTATTTCTTTAATGCCTGTATAATAGCATAAAACTCCTTATCATAAGTGGAGTATTTCACTTTCGCTTCATTCATCTTATCACTGAAGTATGCTATTGGCCTATCTTCTTGACTGAAGACTGCCCCTATTGCAAATCCACTTGCATCGCATTTCACTTGAAATGTCTTTTGAAAATTAGGCAACACCAAAATTGGTTGTTCCGTAATTTTCCTCTTCAACAGATTAAAACTCCTCTCAGCTTCTTCTGTCCAATGAAAATATTTATGTCTTTTCTACACTGTATCCATCATTGCTACACTAATTCCACTAAAATTCCTGATGAACTTCCAGTAGAAACTAGCTAACCCATGAAAACTTCTCACCTCAAATATGTTCTTCGGTGATGGCCAATTCTTGATCACCTCTACCTTATCTGGGTCCATCCTCAATTTGTCTGCAGAAATAACAAATCCCAAGTAAACGAGCTCTGTCTTCATGAATCAGGATTTCTTCATGTTTATGAGCAACTTTTCTTACTATAATCTCTTCATCACTATAGCCAAATGTTTCAAATGCTCTGCTACTATTTTACTGAAAACCAGTATGTCATCTAAATACACAATGACAAATTTTCCGATGAACTCCTTCAGGACTTTGTTCATCAACCTCATGAAGGTACTTGGCGCATTGATTAATCCAAATGGCATAACAAGACATTCATACAACCCTTCGTTAGTATTGAAGGTTGTTTTCCATTCATCACCTTCCCTCATGCGGATTTGATGATAACCACTTTTCAAATCAATCTTTGAAAAAAAATTTGCTCCACTTAAGAAATCCATCAAATCATCCATCCTCGGCAATGGAAATCTGTATCTGATGGTTATCTTGTTGATATCCCTTGAGTCAATACACATCCTCCAGCCTCCATCTTTCTTTGGGATGAGTACTATCGGAACAACACATGGACTCAAGCTTTCCCTGACCAAAACTTTGTCCAACAACTCCTGGACTTGCCTCTTGACCTCTTCATTCTTTTGCAGCGTCAATATGTACATGGATTTATTTGGTAAAATAGCTCCAGGTATGAGGTCAATATGATGATTCACACTTCTGATCAGTGGCAATGAATGAGGTAATTTGTCCACTACTATATTAGTTAACTCTTCCAGTAGTTCCTAAATTTCTTCTGGTAAATCGTCCACTCTTGTACTAGTCAGAACAATCCTAGGCTTTTTGACCACAATGAACTGTGGATCCTCTTTCTTCTTAACCTCTGTATGAAGTTCCCTCCCACTCATGAGAAGTATTATGTTTCTTACTTCAGACTTCACCTCCTTATCCTTGATTGGAAGTAACATGTGTGTCCTCCCATTCTTCTCTAGGGTGTATGTGTTCATTCTCCCATCATGAATCGCATTTTTTTCATATTTCCATTGTCTACCCAGCAATAGATGACAAACATCCATAGGAATGACATCACACAAGATCTTATCATTATATCCTCCTATCTTAAGTTCAACTAAACATTGTTTAGTGACAGTTACCTGATGACCTTTTTGTAGCCACGAAACTCTGTATGGGCTTGTATGATCAGTCGTCTCCAGCTCCATCTTTTCTACCATCTCCGTAGAAACGAGATTATCTGTGCTACCACTATCCACAATGACCTTGCATACCCTGTCCTTGGTTTTGAAAGCAGTCTGAAAAAGTCTATTTCTCTGGACTGAACTCTCCACTTCCTTTTCGGGTGTCAAAATAACCTTTCGCATCATTAGTGATCTTCCACCTTCAGCGTCCTCTGCCTCAACATTTCGCCCCTGTTCTTCGGCAATGTGAGTCTCTCCACCCTCTTTCCTTTTATCAGGACACTCATAAGACTTTTGCCCATTCTTTCCACATGTGAAGCATTTTATTACTCCACCTCTTCCTCTTCCTCTACCTCTAGTATGAGGAAAAGTGTTATTATCAGCATACCCTCCTCTTTGCTCAGTATGCTGTCCTCATTGAGAACTTCCACCTTTCTCAGTTTGAGTATGAGGTTTCTTCCAGTATTGCTTGGGCTTCATAATTTTATCTTGGACAACTAATTTTCCCTTGGCTTGAATTCTGCCTCGGCCTTTCTAACTCTTCTTTCAGCTCAACTTCTCTTCATCTTTCAGAGCCATCTGATAAGCATCTTCCACCATTCGGATGGTAACCATGCTCATCTCATATTTAATGTCATACCTCAGGCCATTCATGTACCTGGAAACCTTTTCATCATCGCTCTCCTGATGACATGCCCTGATGTTCAGCTTGTAGAACTCTTCAATATATTCTTTTACTGTCATCAACTTCTGCCTCAGGTTCTGCATTCTCCTGAACAGAGTAATCTGGCAATCGCTAGGAATGAATTTTTCCTTCAGCTTTGTGATCATTTTGTCCCAGCTCTTGATTTTCTACTTGCCCTTGCAGCATCTGTCAGCTTGAAGTTCATCCCACCATAATGTTGCATGTCCCTTCAATCTTGTGCTAGCATGCTTGACCTTATTATCTTCCTCGACATCTTCATAGTCAAAGTATGTGTCTAGAGCTCTAATCCAGTCTAGAAGCTCCTCTGCATCCAAGTTTCCCTCATAAACTGGAATGTCCATTTTCTCTCTTGCACCCATTCTTGCAATAGATCTGATCAAATGTTCATTTGATGCATCTTCAGCTACAACCTCTTCTTCATGTTCAACCTCTATTTCACTTTTGGAATCACTTAGATCCCCAGCACTGACTGTGCGTCTTTGCGCTGTCTCCATGTCTTCAAGTCTGGCTCGTAGATCACTCATCTCTCTTTCCATGGCTAGATCTATCATCTGCCTACCTCTTCTTCTCAGAACTTCCCTATCCTATGGTGGATCAGGTGTTTGTCTATCTCTTCTCCTTGGCGGCATGGTGAATTCTCTTTTTCTCTACTATATAAATAAAAGAATCCTTTTGCGCTCTGATACCAAAACTGACGCAGACTCACCCCTTGCCTCGGCAAAAAGGCCTCTGCGCTGACCTCCCAGTATTTCAGGATCGTTCAAAGTTCACCCTCGAGCTGGAGTGGCTCCTTTGATTCTCCCCTAGAATCTTTATTTAGATTTGACCCAAAGGTCTTTTTTGGCACCTTACAGCCTTTAGGCATGATCCCTTCTTTGTTCACAGCAGAAAGTCACAATCGAGTTTTGGGGTTTTCCAATCCCTGATGTCACAAACACTTGCTTCCTCGAATTATTGATCTCCGATATCCCGATGCACTCCCTTTGTGCTTTAGCCCCTCTTGGCTATGCCCCAATCATGTGACCTATTCTCATAAGACTGCAGCCTTACCTCCCTTCGGGGTTCCGAACTTTCTTATGCCAAAATGCACAGACACTTTGTCCACGGGATTCTCGATCCTTGGAATCCCGATACGACGTCACTAGGAAGTCCTTCCACCGCACACACAATCAACGGTCGTGATCATTTACTAAATCAATGCTCGAGATCTCTCTCAGGACTTCGCGACTTCAAATGTCGAAATGCTTTTGTCTTCTAGACTCTCGATCTCTCGAATCCTGATTCTTGATATGATTTCTCTTTCGAGACTTTTCCCGACGATCGCAATTGTCACCATGCGTCCTCAAGGATGGACGGCTCTCATTACTTTGTGATTCCAATAGAACAAGTACCTTGGGTTCTCTCCCATAGGAACTCTGAAATTTCAATTCTCGAATTTCTTCAGATTTTTGACACATCTCCCAAATAGATGGACGGTTCAGATCAACCCTCGGTTTTTGCCAATGAGAAAACCAAAACACTTACCTATGTGAGTCCTGATAATCGAAATGCTGATGGGGCTTCCGATCTCACCCACGTGTCCCAACTAATGGATGGCTCTGATCATTTATGGGGTTTCTAACATGGATTTTCCTGATCTCTTTCTCACACAACTTCTGATTTGCCGAGTCTCAAAATCCTGATGGCCACGCCTGGGGTCGGAACTTTCCTCCTCCCGTTCATGAAACTTAAACCTTGTGCAACTCCCGACTAATCCAATGGCTGACAGGTAACTGGGTGAGGATCTAATGACTCACATTCTCCTGCGGGTGAACTCCACATGCTACCGTAACCTCCTCGCTTCTCTGGTAGATCTGACGGCTGGCGATATTTCACTAATCCTCCCCACAGATTCCTGACCGTCGGTCTCTTCCCTTTGATGATTTCTATGAAGGAAGCCAAGGACTCTTCCCTAGACTTATCCTCTTGCACTACAAACTTATGATTCCCATCAATGTTTTCAAAGGCTCTACTCCTCTTGAGCTTCTCACAACTTCGAGCCCAAAGAGGATCCTTGCACACGTTCCTTGCGGAAACCTCTAAACACCTGAAGTGTTAAATGCTCTTAGACCTTGTGCATGCTCTGTAGCAAGGGTCTCTCAATAGCTTTTCTCATATACGCAACTCTGAGAATATCCTCAGCCTACACACACCTTGCACTACTCCTGTTCCCAACTACACTATGAGGGAATGAGAAAAAAGCTACCTCTCCTGAGCTTCCAGAGACAATCCTATGAACTCCTTGTCGATGCATTCCTTGCAGACAATTCAACTGCACACCTTGGAGGAATCTTGCTCAGATAGAGAAACAATTGAAACTCATTCGTACTTCCTCCCAGACTTCAAACTCAAACATGAAATCATATACACAGCATATAAGGAAAATGTAGAACAGGAAGTAAACATTCATGAGCATAATGTTCAACATACATACACAGAGAACAGACACGACGCCATGAATTTGAACCAAATCTTTTTCTATTAATTCAAATATCTGTACATGGGTGTTTTTACATAGCTCTCTGCATGCTCTTGTTCTTCCTTCCCTATTCATGATCCTATCATACAATCCACAATGAGGGTGTCTATATCCTTTTCCCCTCCACTCCTTCTAAAACTGTCAAATCTAATATTCAATTCTACCTACCTACATAAATGCTTCTACCTACTATGGATGAGAGTGGATCGCTCAAGGTCCTTTACAATATATAAGTATGCGTCTCCTTAACTATCACATTTAAGTTTGGCACATCCACTCTTCAAAAATTTTAAACAATTTATCATGTGCTCAAAATGTGTTGCACTTGCCCCACGCTCACTTGATGTTGACGATGCTCCTACATCATACATACCAGTAAAGGACAACCTTTAGAGAAATTATGTACCATAAAGAATTTCCTGCAATCCTGTGTTAAGTTATTCAATGATCCATCATGTTTTAAGGTCTTACAAAATCTTCTATAGAGATGAAACACAATGGTAGAATGGATGTTAGAGTAGAAAACAATCAATCATCTCCATACAAGAATAAGAACAAGTAGAGAATTCAAGCTAAATGCCAACATTGGGGATTCAACATGGGAGATATTATACTAGATTTAGGATTTGAAGTAACTGTCTTTCCTAAAATTAAATATAAGTGTATGAAAGAACCCACATTAGGCTATTCACCTATCCAGTTCAAACTAGAATATCAACATAGAGTGTTACCAATTGGAAGGCTTATAGGTGTGACAATATATTTGGATGGAGTGTGCACTATCGAAAATTTTGCAGTGATAGAGATAGTGGATGACACAACACCTTACCTACCATTACTTGGATTGGATTGGGAATTTGATAACCAAGCTATAATCAACCTAAATACAAGGAAAATGACTTTTGAATCAGGTGAATGTAGAGTCATTGCACCATTTAATCCTTTAGAAGAATAAAGGTTTGTAGAAGCGACTTGTTTGTATATAGAATAAACAAACTAGTTGTACAAAACCATTGTGTGAGAAAAAGACTATGTCAACCCAACTGTAGATGGGGTACTTTGCTAGAGAATCATTACATCACATGCTTTCGACTCATAAATGCATTTGGAGAAATGGAAATGTCAATTACATGAAGTCTCCACAAGGAGGTGTGCAATAATATATTGTGCAGTAAGGTGGGTTGGTACAGAAATAGGAGAACCTCCACGTTTTCATGGGTTGAATAACTTAGAGGAATTATTGAAAAAATGTGAGGAGTGTTGACGCTTAAAAATGAAATGATGAATTATATGCTCGCAAATGATTTTCAAGATTTATTATTTATTTATATTAATAATAAACTAGTAGGTGCGACCCCCTTGTAGAGTTATGGGATTATGGTGGATAATAAATGCTTATATTTTCTTGGATTATGTGATGGCATCAACATGGTCTTCTACATTTCATTTTTTCCGGATCATGGTGTAAAATTTTATGGTGATATGTGTTGATTGGATGATTAAAACATGGAACTAAATGTCTTTGATGATCTCTCATAGAATATAATAATGTTACCCTTTTGGATAAAATAATTATACTCAGGTTCTGATGTTGTGTATTGTTAGGACAATATTTTGGGTGTGATTGACCCTTGATACTATGGTTATGCACATTGTTTGAGTTTCATATTGATTTGTGTTCCTAGCAAGTTGAAATTTGAAGAGGTTTGATATTATCAAGGGGTGGCGCAACTTGAAAAAATGATATGGAAATTTTAGGTTTTGGTTAATTAATGGTTGGATTTTAGTGGTATGGTGACTAGTCTTGGCTCATGCTAAAAATTGAATGAATATTGGAAGGAAGAAGAAGCATGCATTTACTACACATCACTCAAAATCTCCTTGAGCCCGTCACCCTAGTCATTCTTGCATTGTTTTGGCTCTGGTATTTGTTTCTTCTCCGCCTTTCTCGATCGTGAAGGAGATATATAGTCTTGTTTTTTTCCTCACGTAGGATTTTCCAGGTATGAGTTTTCTTACTTTTCCATCCATGATAGTTACTCTGCCCTTTGAATCAACTTTTCTCTTTGTTTTCTCGTGGTATGTGTGACTCTCAAACTATTATGATATTTTGAATTTTGTATTGGTGTTTTCATCCTTGGTTGCTCATGGTGATGGTTTTGGACTATTGGTATTTAAAAAAGAAATGCTTGATGTCTTCTTGCTGTGTGTAACCCTTCACATGGAGTTGTTGAATAAAATATTCATTTGATCCTGCTTTTCCATGGATTTGTATTTGGGTTAGCCTCTCTGTTGAAATTCATTATCATAGTTTTCCTAAGCTATCGGATTTGTGAATGCCCCATCTTTATCTCGATATTACTAGTCTTTGTGGCCAGTGTACACATGCCATTTTTGACCTTGTGGGTTTCAATCTGAACTGATGAAAGATTAAAGTATTTCTTGCCTTACCTGTAGAAAACCCTAAGATTTTATATACCTTGTTATTCCCTCACCGACACAATGGCATAGAAAAATTTGAACAGTATGAAGATAACACCACCCAGAGTTTGATGAAATCATTATTCATGTTTTTTTCTCAGGCACAGGTTTATACTTGGTCAGTCATTTTGCATTGTTGTGAAAGGGGTTGGATTTATTTGTGTTGTTTGTTGGAGGTTGCAGTCTGTTGCTTGGGATACTCACACAACTGAGGGTAGTGTTTCATGTTATTGTTTTGTGGTAAGTTATGATAGCGCACCTACAGAATGAGTTGTTTGTGCAATTAAAATACCAAATGCTCTGGTCGAACCACCGTCCGTACCTTCCATTTGTTGTATTAAACCCTAAATGTTACATTCAACTCGTATTTTCTACAATTCAATGGTTGATGGAAGCATTGTACATGATCGGTTACTTGGGCACGATTTTGTTGGGTCCTTTGTTTGGTAATGCTTGAAGAGATATGTACCCACTTATTTATTTGAAGCTTGGGATCAAGGTGTTAATTGTTTTTGGGTTCAATCATTATGTTTATTATTTAGAAGTGACACATGTACGCGAAATTTTTGAGGCTCTAATAAGAGTTTTAACATCCAGATTGATTGCATTGGACAATGTTTAATTAAATGATGTATATGAATTGTTGTAAACATTGTGTGTGTTCCTGTTTGTTTTAAGGGATGAAACATTCGACTTAATGTTATGGTCCTGACTCAAAGGATATTATGGTTTCTTATAGATATTTCAATGTTGTTCATTATTACTCTCATATAATGACTATGTGGATATAATTGATGTTGTGATTAAATAATTCTTGGCATATAGATTATTGTATAAAATAATTTGGAGTCCAACAAACAAATTTGTCATGAAAGTACCATCTTGAATTACAGTTTTGAAAAGGGAACACTATTAATGTTGATATTATGGTCGTTGTGTGAGGTATTTACCTCCACGTGAAACCCTGGTGAGAATAGAATATTCTAGGAAGCAAGAAGAAACCCTAAAGAATTAAACTTAACCCACGTAGACAAGTCAACTCAAGGAAATATTTAATATCAAGTATTTAGCCTCCAGAATGTGAAGTCAGTCCATAAATCTCAGGAAAAAAGTCTAAATACAAGTAGCCAGACCTCATTTTGTATACAATGCTCAGAATTGTAGCGAGGAAAAAGTGTGCACTGCAGGAACTGGGCTAGTGCACAAGTCTGGGGGGCAATTGCTGCAATCTGGTTTCCTAGTTTAGGCTGGGACATTCTATTGGTTATGGTTGGACTTTTTGATCAGTCTTGGTTATATTTACGCATTAGCCTTGGTTGGATACTGGTTTTCTTCTGGAATCATTCTCTATCAAGGTTAAGGTTCTCGGGGGTGGCTTTATCCTATGGTTGGGTGACAATATTGCTATATTGTCTATGGTTAAATGAGAACATCCATTATTTTCTAACAGGTATTTACCTCCACATGTAACCCTGACGAGAATAGAATATTCAGGGAAGAAAGAAAAAACCCTAAAGCATTAAACTTAAAACTGGAAGACAAGTCGAGTCAAGGAAATATTTAATATTAAGTATTTAGCCTCCAAAATGTGAATTTGGTCTAGACAGCTCAGGAAAATAGTATAAATAAAAGTAGCCAGACCTCATTTTGTACACAGTTCAAAATTTCATCTAGGAAGAAGTGTGCAATACAAAAACTGGGCAAGTGCACAAGTATGGGGAGCAAATCCAGCCGACAACTATTGCAATCTATATTCTTGGTTTAGGCTTGAACTTTCTATCGGCCTATAGTTGGGTGACGATATTGTTATATTTTCTATGGTCAAATGAGAACATCTATTACTTTCTAACAGGTTATGGGCACACACTATCTTCAGACAGTATAACCATTGGAAGATAGATTGGGAGGATTTTCTTAGTTACAGTTGCAGTTGCAGCCATTTTTTGTTGCAACAATGAAACCCTAACCCTCTTATTGAGGCACCTTAACTGAAGAGATTGAACTAGTTTTTGGATAGCCTAGTGGACCATAGCCTAGCTCATCTCTTGATACTCTAAGAAATATAAGACAACAAGTTTGAGTTTTTGGTCAAAAGTTGACCAAGTCAAAGAAGTTATGACTTACTCTATGAAGTTAGAAAACAAGTTAGAAGGGGCTTATAAATTTAGAGCATTGAAGACAAGGAATGACCTCATCCTTGCCAAGAATAAAGTATTGGATATCATGAAAGGAAATATCATGGAATCACAGTTCGAAGAAGGAAAAGAGAAGGAACCTTAGAACATTGCAGTTATGGAAAAATTCAAAGACAGTGACATCAATGCCATGAGTATTATAGTGGACTCTATAAAATACCACTTGATACCCTACATATCCCATATTGACTCATTTAAGAATATGTATGATGCCCTAACAAACCTCTTCTCAGCCAGAAACATTGGACAGGTAATGAGTCTGAAGAATGAGCTATGTGATATGAAAATGAATGATGATGACAACATAACATCATATTTTGTGAAAATCTCTTAGTTAAGAGATCAAATACATTCTATTGAAGAGATCATTTCATAGAAGGAACTGGTAAATATAGTACTCAATAGTCTTCCCAAGAAGGAAGGAGTATCCTACATTTGAAGAAATTTGGACTTATTGTGCACAAGAAGAATCAAGGATTAGTGAAAAAGAGAAACCCGAAAAAGAAATACAATGATCAAGCCTTCACATCAAGGTTCAAGAATTTCAAGAATAAAAGGAAGATTTTCTCAAGGAAGAATCCAAATCAAGAGAAATATATGTCAAAAATACAATGCTTCAAATGTCAAAAATATGGTCACTACAAGAATCATTGTCCCGAGCTAAAGAAAAGGAAGGAAACACATGAAGCAGAATAAAACAAACTTCTTCTTCTAAGATAAGGTAACAATATTCTTCATAAATCCTGTACATACCATGTTTACATAGTTTTTGTACATATCTTCCATATCTATTTCTTAGAAGATAATATATTCAAAGAGAAACAATACATATGGAAGAATAACAAGATAAGGATTGCTATCATGATGACTACAAGTCAAGAAATACACATGAAAATATGAAGTACATCGACAATCCTTGGTAACAATTCATGTGGAATCTATTAACATAAGTAACAGCTGCAAGATAAGCCAAAATCAAAATCAAACTTGAAGAAACCTGGAAGAAGTAAAAATAGAAAGAAGTCAACAATCAAGAGGAAATTAGAAAAAGACTTGTGACACTTTGCAGACGACAATAAGAATGCAGACGGAAGAGTGGAATCTCTTAGTTGGAGGGGGGCGATTATATAATTCCAAAAGAAGAGCATGAATTCATGCATGAAGCAAGGATTAGGAGGGATATAATTCTAAATAATATGATCCATCAATGATTATGAAGTATATATCCATGTTTCCATTGATGGTAGTAGCCATAAAAAGAAAAACGTGTTCAGTTTGACTTTAGAAGAAGTCTTCTTCGAAAAGAAGACTTAAATTATCCTTGGTTGTCCATCCACATCCATGATCCTATGATGAAAGGAATAATTCAGAATATTCAAGGCATGGAATCTATAGAAAACTCCATGGACCCAAGAGGTAAAGAGAAATATGAAGAAGACCATGAAGATTCCAAGAGAGAAAGAAAATCCAAAACAAGCAATCATTATATCGAGAATCAGAAGACTACCATCTTGGTTTGAACTCTCTAGAAGCAATCAAGTAGAAGAAATGAAAGTTGTGATGAAGAACACTGTATGGAAGACTTATGAATGAAAGAATTACGAGATCTAGAACTAAAGGTTTTCTCAGATGGAGGGACAGGACTATGATGATAGCTTGTTCTAGACATACCTCTACCTGAGACATTATATCTCATGCAATATCCATGGGTTGGAGTTTACATCAGATGAATGTAAGGAAATTTATCCTCAACAAAGTAATTGAACAAGAAGCGTATGTAAAGAAACCTCAACGTTTTGAGGTATACTAGAAAGAGACTCTTGTATGCATATGGAAGAAGATCTTGTATGGATTAAAAAAAATTGGTGTAGAGCCTCCAATGCATAGCATGACCGTGATGAAAATTTTCTATAATAGATATATTGTATCAGAATGGTTACTCAGAAGTCCAGGTTGATGTTTTGCTAATCCATGACAAACTCTCATGATGACAGAAGAAGTACCACTTGGATATGTTCCAGTTTGAGCCTTTCCATGATGTTATGGGATAGAAGGAAGAAAAAGAGTTGAATCCAACTATGATATACTATAATGATCAGGGCTATATAAAGCCTTCAGAGAAAACCAGTGTTCTAGAAAGACTGAAGTACATTGAAATCGAGCATTACATTCTTTGTGATGAAGTCTAGAAAGGAGAAGTGATTCTCAAATATTTATCTTCACAGATGAGTAGATAGCATACATTTTGGTAAAGCCTCTGTCCAACATGAAAGAGTTTGCGTACTCAAGAAAAAATATGAATCTCGTGGAGATGACTTCCTTATTAAAAGGGAATATATGACTCCTAGGTTGGGTGGAAGAAATGATGTGCTATTGATTTATCGATAGTAATTTTTCAAGTTTGAAAAATGGTCCAGGATGAGAAAATCCTTTCCAGTTTGGAAAGTGGTTTGATATTTATGATGGACATGCATTTTCTAGTTTGGAAAATGGTCCAAATTGAGTGGTCATTTTCGTAATGAAAATGGTTCGATGGATTTCTTATTTATGTAGCATAGACAACAATTCCCCTTGTGTCTAGTGTTGGGGAATGGTCTAGGATGGTCTCTCTTCTTGGTAGTCACTCTCAGTAGTGGTCAAGACTACCAGCCTACCTCATCGTATAGTCATTCTTTCAGAGCTCACAATTGTAAGCAGTTTCGAGGAATGGTCCATTTTGGAGGTTGGTGCAGGACAATCATTTCCTTAGGAAATGTTCTAGATAGTCATTCCCTAAGGAAGATTCATTCTCTCCAGGTTTCACTTTTCTTAGTGTCAGAGGAATGATGCAGATAGGTGAATGGTCCATGCTCAAGAATTAGGGACAAGCATTCTCTAGGGCATACTCATTCTCTCTAGGTTTCACTTTGTTTAGTGTTGGAGGAATGGTCTAGATAGGTGAATGGTCTAGGCTCAGAAATCAGGACAGTTATTCTTATATTCTTGAGAATAATAGTCCAGTAGCTCATGATTGATGTTTTACCTTCTAAGGGTAGATGCTCTTCCATATCTCACATATGTGAGTGGAAGAATGGCCTAGATGAATCAGTTTATATCATGATATTGTTTTTCTATGTAGGTTGATATCAGATGATATGATTTCTATGGAGATTGTATGTCTCTTAACAATATATGTATGCTACTGTGGTGGATGTGTTCCACTGGTTGTGACTATGTGTCACTGATTAAGTAATTGTGTGCTACTTGATGTGGTAGTGTACCACTAGAATGTAGTTGTGTACTACTATGGATAGACGCAGTTGTGTTCTATTGAATGACATTGTTCTGCTTACCATGTAGACTATGAGTTGTGTTGATATTTTCCAAGGAATATAGGTTGAGACAGATCTCTATGACTTGATTAGAAAATAATCCTACGTTGACATTCCTATAGGAATGGTCTTTGTAGTCCATAGCATAGATTTTATCTCTATTGGGACATACATTCTTCTAGGATGCATGTCTGGATTAGAAAAATGGTCCTTGTATCACTATGTGGAGTGAGTGATTAATTCGGCATCATGCCCGATTAATCAAATGGAGTATAGATTCTAGATATGATGCAGTCGATGCTATCAGATGATAGTTATAATGGCGTTCATGATCTAATCATGACATAGCTAGTACAACTATGATGATGGTACTAGTTGAATGGTATGTTTGTGTTCAAGACCATTGCCTTCAATACCTCCCTATCTAGGATGGAGTGTTGATATTATGGTAGCTTCTAGGGTTGTTTACCTACACGTGTAACCCTGATGAGAATAGAATATTCCTGGAAGCAAGAAGAAACCCTAAAGAATTAAACTTAACCCCAGAAGAGAAGTCAACTCAAGGAAATATTTAATATTACGTATTTAGCCTCCAGAATGTGAATTTGGTCCAAAGAGATCAGGAAAAAAATATAAATACAAGTATCCAGACTTCATTTTGTACACAAAGAGTTTGAAATTTTAGCTGGGAAGAAGTGCGCACTACAGAAACCGGGCAAGTGCGCAATTCCAGGGAGCATCTGCAACTGACAACTGTTGCAATCTGTATTCCTAGTTTAGGCTCAAACTTTATATCAGCCTATGGTTGGGTGACAGTATTGTTATATTGTCTATGGTTAAACGAGGACATCTATTACTTTCTAACAATTAAAAATTTTAAGGTTTGGACAAAGATATCTTTTGATTGCATGTTTCGATTTATTTTCTTATAAAAGTGACAAAGGGATAACACAACAAGGGTTGGTGACTGTTATTTTGATATTTTATTACACAATAAATTGTTTGATTAATTTTTAACAATATTATTGTACTAATACCCTATCATTATACCACTTTTCACTAATTACACTCCCTACATATTTCCCATGAACCCTATCACCCCCTGTTCACTTGGAAATTAATGAATGGTCTGTTATGGATGGATTTGCAAGTATCTCGTGTCAATTTTTGAGCCAATTTTTTATTCATGTAAGAAGAGTGTCATGTATGGTTTATTAAGTGATTCATTACTGATGAACTACTGCTACAGGATGAGATTTTTCAATAGGGGCAGCAATGGCAGAAATAACAGAGGTAGGGGAAATTGTAATTGAGGCCATATCAGGTTTGGATTTTCTATCCTTTTTGACGTTGATCCTCAATAATTGAATGGACTATTCCAAGATAGGTTCTTTAATTACATTGGTCATGCAATAGTGCACCCTTGACCAAAAATACCTCATTTCCAACCTCTTTAGAACATACCTGAAATTATTGTTCCTCCACATGTGTCCTTGTAGTTGGAAGTCCGCACAAATGATGGATGGCAAGACATCATTAACCCATCATCCTCTCGCCATCGTGGTTGGACCACTATTTCATTGCCTTTTCCATCACCTATCAATCCCAATGTCTAGAATTCTCCTTTTGTTTCATCAGTTCAATCTTCACATCCTAGTAAGAGACTAACAACTGATATTCCCCAATCTATGCAAGATAAAGGAAATGTAGTTTCCTCCCCTTCTTCTCCCTCTAATGATTCCTCGAAATATGTCTCTTCCCGCATGCATTTGAAGGATGAATTTTCCGATGTTATCAGCAAGATAGAATGTCAAGGGTCTAATCAACCACGAGCTACTTCTAAGAAATCTAAGGGAAGTAGCAGTGAGAAAATTAAAATTTCCTCACAAAGTGGAAAATATGGTTTTCAGATTACATTTTTTTATGATTTCAGTTGATGAAGACAATGCTTAGTGGTTTTTGGTATTATTGGACAACAAGCTATGTTTTGGTATTTTGTGGATAATGTGTATGATGTGGATATTTATATATTTTTTGGATATGATATAAATTATTTCTGATATTTAAATATCTAGTTTGAAATATATTTAAGGGAGCTACAGGGGTGGCATATAGTCAACATGATTATCCTTTTTGCGTTATATTTTATTATTCTAAAGAGGGAAATGGTTGGAGTCACAAGGGGTCCCACCTACCTAGTTATTATTAATTAAAGACCTTTAACTATATTAGTATTATTTATTTCTCCTAAACTAATTAGTTAAGTTAAATCAAATTAACTAAAGAGAGTAGTTGAACTACTTCAAATTATTTGGAAAGAATAAAATATGAATGAGAAGAAGAGACAAGTGAAGAATAGAAGGAGAAAGCAAGACTAAGGTTTTCTCTTTAGTTGCATGAGATAGTTTCAATTTTCATTCGCTTATGAGTTTATTCAAAGCCTAATTCTCTTTTTGACAGTAGGGTCTTATTGTAGACAGAAAGGTTCAAAACAGAACCAAACTTTTTAGATGGTTGTTTTAGAGGTGTTGATCCTTCCTTGATAGTTTGTGTATTCTTGACTATTTGTAGATTACATTCCATGGCTGATAAAGGATATCTTACAGAGTCAAAATGGGAGCAATTTGTGGAAAGATGGTCTAGATTATAAATTTCAGTTTTACTAGATTGTTGGTGTTTTTTTGTATGGTTTCCATAGAGGATATCTAGATCAGACTTTGCTTCATGCCCTCACAAGGGTTTTGTAAAGAGAAAGCACTTTTGATATGTCAGAATGAAATAAAATCAGATTGCTATTATGTCTCATTTATGTGTATTTATGAATTGGTTACTTTTTTCTTTTTTATCTCCATGTTTCCTTTATCATAAAATATGTGTATATTACAAAAAAATTTATGAATTTTATTTTATATTGCAACATTATTTTCATTAATAAATCAACCTCAATACTAGTAATTAATACTTGAAGATTGAGATAATATTTTGAGTCTATAAAACCTAGGGTGACATTCACGACTATCTTTCCCTAGCCATGAAAGATTCGAAAATGATTGAGTAAGGTAATTCATACCTTTTCCTCAACATGTATTTGGAGATCATACTAGAGAGATATTCCATATCTTTCTGGTTGATTGTATTCATAATTATCATTGAATATTTTTTTATTTTTTTTTTATTCTTTGACTATTTTCTTTTCCTCATGACAGTATGATGCAGCATGCACCACCCGGCACGTCTTCTCCCACCAGGACCTTGTTTCTCCTAGGCCCATAGAGCTAAAATGCTCTCCAAACCCCCTTTATCGAAAGTTTCACACCCACAACATGCTCTTTGTGCTCTCCCCTATGCTCTCCCGGCGAGAATCCTATGTTCCTGGAGACTCCGATTCTCCGATGAGTCGAGTCCCGATGAGCTCCGACTCCTTCCCTATGCACTAAATCCTAAACCCTGCACAACTTCCCCGAGATCTGACGACTGTCGGGGCTTCTCTAATCTTCCTTGCGAATCCTGACCGTCGACTCCTCCTCCTCGAGGATTTCTTCAGAAACTAACTGTTTTCCTCCACAGTTGCCTCCAACTCCTTTGCTTGTACTTCCTTCTCAAACCTTCCTCGATCCAAACCCCCTGGGCTCTCTTTCAACAATACCATGAAGGTACTATCCCTCTTGAGCTTGTGCGCCCTGCTTGCGCTCAGCCTTCAACGCTTTCCAAGTGTTGAATCTTTCAGACTCTGCGCACTCTCTACAACAGCAGTCATCTAACTCCGTTGCTCAGACTAACAATTGAGGTTTCTTCTTATCCAGCCTGCACGCTCCTTGCAGGACCTCAATAATCCAAATTAACTCCTGGGTAAATAAGAACAAAAGGTTCAGCTACTGAGCCTTCATCGACGCACTCCTTGCGAATGACTTCAAGTGCACACCTTGTAGGAATCTCCTGGCTCAGATAGAGAAACAATTGAAACTTATTCTCTTCCCTTTCAGACTTCAGCTAAAACCTAAAATCACATGCACAACATATACAAAGAAAATGCATAACCAGAAAACAAACATCCATGAGCACATAAACAACATACACAGAGAAACAACACCAGCCATGAATTTGAATCAAACTGTCTTCTATTAATTCAAAACATCTGTACATGGGTGTTCTTCACAATTTCCCTGCATGCTCTTCTCTTTTGAATGCTTGATTCTGAATAATAATGTTACAATGTACAATGAGGGTGTCTATATCCGTTTTCCCTCTCAGACTCTAAAACTATCTAATCTAGAAATAAATCCTATCTATCTGCATTAAATCTATTAAATGCCTCTTAATCTACTTCAGACAAGAGCGTATGGCTCAATGTCTGATGTAACATACAAAAGGTGCTTTCATAAATGCATCATTTATACATTGGCGCATCCTCTTGAATGAAAATTAAAAACTTTCTGCTGGCTTGTGCAGTTGTTCATTGCCTTCCATGCTGGCTCGCTTGTCGTGGGCGATGCTCCTGCATCATACTCCTCAGCTTGAAAGATTTCATGGGATCCTATCCATGAGCTCCTATATGGTCTGTCCATGCTTTTGAATGACTACTTTTGTCTCCCAGCTGGCATCTTCCACTGGGTGATTCTTCCATTTGACTAGGTACTCATAGTATTCTTTCCTCCTGGTCCTTTTACCTACTCGCTTGTCCAGTATACGCTCCATCTGTGGCTTCTCTGCAATCGGCATCTGTTTCTGCCACTGGATTTCTGGTTGTTCATCATTTCCAGTTCCTGCTTCCTCAGCCTTATATGGATATAAGTCCGAGACATTGAATGTCGGAGATATTCCAATGTCATCCGACAACTCAATTTCATAAGCATTTTCACCCAGTTTCTTCAGGATTCTGCATGGCCCAATTTTCTTCATCTTTAGCTTTTTGTGTGTTCCCCTTGGGAACCTTTCCTTCCTCATATGTGCCAGAACTAGATCACCAAATTCGAATTGAAGTTGTCTTCGATGTTGATCCGCTCTGCGTTTGTACTCCTGATTTGAATCAATCAGTCGTTGCTTCACCTTACCGTGAAGTTCCTTCATTGCCTCTGCGAATTCTTCAGTGCTTGCACTGCTAGTAGCAGTCTGCTCTGACTCCCTGAGTTCAGATACTCCTCTTGTCTACCTACCATATACAATCTCAAACAGGCTTTTACCTATGCTCCTTTTCACTGAATCGTTGTACGCAAACTCTGCCTGTGGCAATATGTTGTCCCAACTGCTGTGGTGCTCTATCACTAGGCTTCTCAACAAATCTCCCAGACTTCTATTGACTACTTCCATTTGTCCATCTGTCTGTGGATGGTAAGCTGAACTAAATGCCAAGTTAGTTCCTAGCTTCTTCCATAGCGTCCTCCAAAAATTCCCTATGAATTTAGTATCCCTGTCTGAAACTATGCTTCTCGACAATCCATGAAGTCTAACAATCTCTTTGAAAAACAAATTTGTGATGTGTGTCGCATCGCTGGTCTTTTGGCATGGAATGAAGTGTGCCATCTTTGAAAACATGTCCACTACTACAAAGACGGAATTAACACCTCCTTGCGTCCTCGACAAACCCAATACAAAATCCATGCTAATCACCTCCCATGGCCTCCCTAGTATGGGCAATGGCTGATAAAAACCTGCATTCTACTTTCTTCCTTTTGAATGTTGACAAACCCGACATCTGTCAACAAATCGCTTGACCTCTGAATGCATCCCCAGCCAAAAATATGATTCGCTCAGCTTCACAAAAGTCTTGTCTTGGCCAAAATGTCCTGCCAAGCCTCCACTGTGCTTTTCTTTTAACAAGTTCTCCCTCATGGAGCAATTCAGAATGCACAGTTGATTGCCTATGAACAATAATCCCTCCTGGATCATATAATCTATCCAAGGACTTCGATCTCTGAGAACTGGATTCTCAGCTGCTTCATACTCTTCTCTGAAATCTGCATCTCCTGCATACATGTCCCTGAGATTTTCAAAGCCCAATGTTTTGACTCGGAACTCCTGCAGCAACAAACATTTCCTGCTCAAAGCATCAGCCACTTTGTTAGCAGTCCCTGAAATGTGTTTAATTACAAATGTAAAATTATGCATATACTCTACCCATTTTGCATGTTTCTGATTCAACTTCTCTTGCTGACTCACAAACTGCAATGCATGATTATCACTATACAGAACAAGTTCTTTAGGGATTAAATAGTGCCTCCACTTTTTCAACGCCTATATGATAGCATAAAAATCTTTATCATACGTGGAGTATTTCATCTTTGCTTCATCCAGATTCTCACTGAAATAGGCAACTGGTCTGTCTTCTTGACTCAAGACCGCTCCTATGGTGTATCCGCTTGCATCACACTTCACCTGAAATGTCTTCTTGAAATCAGGCAACACCAACACTGGTCTTTCCATGATCTTTCGCTTCAACAGATTAAAACTCTTCTCTACCTCTTCCATCCAATGGAAATATTTGTGTCGCTTCTTCACTGTATCCATCATTGCTGCACTAATTCCACTGAAATTCTTGATGAATTTCCGGTAGAAACTAGCCAAACCATGGAAACTCCTCACCTCGAAAATATTTCTCGGTGATGGCCAATTTTTAATCACTTCCACCTTACTTGGATCCATTTTCAATTCATTTGCCGATATGACAAACCCCAAGTAAATGAGTTATGTCTTCATAAATGAGGACTTCTTCATATTAATCAACAACTTCTCCTGCTGTAGCTTTCTCATCACAATGGCCAAATGTTTTAAATGTTCAGCCTTTGTTTTACTAAAGATCAGTATATCATCTAGATATAAGACAACAAATTTCCCGATGAAATCCTTCAGGATTTTGTTCATCAGTCTCATGAACGTGCTTGGTGCATTTGTCAAACCAAACAACATGACTAACCATTCATACAATCCTTCATTGGTCTTGAATGTTGTTTTCCATTCATCGCCTTCTCTCATGCGAATCTGATGATATCCGCTCTTCAGATCAATCTTTGAAAAATAATTTTCCCCACTCAGGCAATCCATCAGATCATCCATTCTCGACAGTGGAAACCTATACCTGATGGTAATTTTGTTGATCTCCCTTGAGTCGGTGCACATTCTCCAGCCTCTGTCTTTCTTCATACTGAGCACTGTTGGAACAACGCATGGACTCAGACTTTCTCTGACCAATCCCTTGTCCAACAACTCCTGGACCTGCTTCTTGACCTCCTCATTTTCTTGCGACATCAATCTGTACGCAGCCTTGTTCGTTAAAATAGCTCCTGGTATGAGATCAATGTGATGACTCACACTCCTCATCGGTGGCAATGAACGAGGTAATTCGTCCACTATGATGTCAGCGAACTCTCCCAGTAGTTCCTGAATCTCATCTGGTAAGTCGTCCACTCTTGTGCTAGTCAGAACAATCCTCGGCTTTCTGCTAACAAAGAATTATGGATCTTCCTTCTTCTCCATCTCTGTGAGAAGCTCCTTCCCACTCATGAGAAGTATTGTGTTGTTTACTTCCATCTTTACCTCCTTATCCTTTATCAGAAGCAACATATGGGTTCTCCCATTTTTCTCCAGGGTATATGTGTTCATTCTCCCATCATGAACTACATTTCTGTCATATTTCCATGGTCTACCCAACAATAAATGACACACATCCATGGGAATAACATCACACATAATTTTATCATTATATCCTCCTCTTTTGAATTCAACCAAGCATTGTTTCGTAACACTCACCTGGTGTCCTTTTTGTAGCCATGAAACTTTATATGGTCTGGGATGATCAGTTGTCTCCAGCTCCAACTTTTCTACCATCTCGGTTGAAACGAGATTATCTGTGCTACCACTATCCACGATAACCTTGCACACCCTATCCTTAGTCTTGCAAGATGTTATGAACAGTTTGGTCATTTGGACTGAGTTTTGCACCTCCTTCTCGGGTGTCAAAAGGACTTTATGCATTCCAAGCGATCTTTCTCCTTCTACATCTTCATTCTTAGCATCCCACCTCTGCACTTCATTGATGTGAGCTTCTCCGATGTCATTCTTTTTCTCTGGACACTTGAATGACTTGTTCCCATTTTTCCCACATGTGAAACATGTGATTACTCCACCTCGGCCTCTTCCTCTACCTTGAGTACAAGGAAAAGTGTTTGCGTCAGCATAACCTCCACCCTACTCTGTATGTTTCCCCCTCTGTTCAGCATGTCGTCCTCGCTGTGAGGTTCTACCTCTTTCAATATTACCCTGAGGTTTCTTCCATTCCTCCTTGGGCTTCTGGTATTTCTCTTGGGCAACTGTCTTGCCTTTGGGCTGACTCCTACCTTGCCCTCTCTGACTTTTCTTAAAGCTCAACTTTTCTTCGGATTTCAGAGCCATTTGGTAAGCATCCTCCACTGTTTGGATGGTTTCCATACTTAATTCATCCTAAATTTCATACCTCAGGCCATTCATATACCTGGAAACTTTTTCATCGTCGCTCTCCCGATGACCTGCTCTGATATTGAGCTTGTAAAACTCCTCAGTATACTCTTTTACTGTCATCACCTTATGTCTCAGGTTCCGCATCCTCCTGAACAGTGTGATCTGATAATCCCTTGGGATGAATTTTGCCTTCATCTTTGCAATCATTCGATCCCAGCTTTTGATCTTTTGCTTGCCTTTGGAACTTCTATCTGCTTGAAGCTCATCCCACCATAATGTTGCATGTCCTTTCAATTTCGTTACAGCATGCCTTACCTTTTTATCCTCTTCGATATCCTCATAGTTGAAGTAGGTGTCAAGAGCTCTAATCCAGTCCAACAAATCTTCTGCATCCAGACTTCCTTCATAAGTTGGAATGTCCATTTTTGTCTTTGAACTCATCCGAGAGATAGATTTGATCAACCGTTCATTTACAGCATCTTCGGCTGCAACTTCTCCTTGTGGTTCAGCTTCGACTTCGCCTTTAGAGTCGCTCATATCTCCAACATTTGTTGTGCATCTCTACATTGCTTCCATATCTTCCAATCTTGCTCGAAGATCTCTCATTTGCCTTTCCAGTTCCAGATTTCTTGTCGGCCTACCTCTTCTTCACACATCCCTGTCCTCTGGATCTACCAATTGTCTTTCCCTTCTGGGCGGCATGGTGAATTCTTCTTCCTTCTCTCTCTTTTGCAGAAAACAGATATTTTCTCACTTTGATACCACTCTGTGCAGCATGCACCACCTGGCACGCCTGCTCCCACCAGGAACTTCTTTTTCCTAGGCCCGTAGAGCTAAAATGCTCTCCAAACCCCCTTTATCGGAAGTTTCACACCCACGGGATGCTTTTTGTGCTCTCCCCTGTGCTATCGAGAAAAGCGGACCTCGCAATATCACGAGTCCTGAAATCACAGATTCGGGCCTCACAAAACCCCAAAACCCGATGAGTATTTACCAAGGCTTTCCTTACTCTTGTCAGGATTTTACCCGTCGGGAAATTGGAACTTACGATGTCGTAATTCACTTACCTCTCGTGTCCCCGATTCCCGATCCCCGATGCCACCTGTCTCTTTTACTGCAGTCTGTGACCCCACGTACTGACCTTCCAACACGTGTCCTCCACTCAGCACTGTGACTACTTGGTTATCGCGCTTCAGAGTTTCACGATTTCTTCGACAGCGATTCTCACGACACCATGAATCCCGAATTACCGAACCCCGATGCATGTGAGGGCGCTCTCCTCCACATCACTCTTCCTTATCGCGCTATCGGGTATTGCAGGATCGTGATTTAAATTGTAGCAATTCCTTTGCATGGGAAAATCCTGAATGTCAATCCCCAACTCTTTGGATTACTGACACGTGTCCAGTCCGAGATCTACAGCTATGGTCCATTCGGAAAGTCGCAAGTCGCGATTTCTCCCGGCGAGAATCCTATGTTCCTGGAGACTCTGATTCTCCGATGAGTCAAGTCCCGATGAGCTCTGACTCCTTCCCTGTGCGCTAAAGCCTAAACCCTATGCAACTTCCTCGAGATCTGATGGCTATCGGGGCTTCACTAATCTTCCTTGCGAATCCTGACCATCGATTCCTCCTCCTCGAGGATTTCTTCAGAAACTAACTGTTTTCCTCAGCACTTGCCTCCAACTCCTACGCTTGTACTTCCTTCTCAAACCTTCCTCAATCCAAACCCCCTGGGCTCTCTTTCAACAATACCACGAAGGAACTATCCCTCTTGAGCTTGCGCGCCCTGCTTGCGCTCAGCCTTCAACGCTTTCCAAGTGTTGAATCTTTCAGACTCTGTGCACTCTCTGCAGCAGCAGTCGTCTAACTCTGTTGCTCAGACTAACAACTGAGGTTTCTTCTTATCTAGCCTACACGCTCCTTGCAGGACCTCAACAATCCAAATCAACTCCTGGTCAAATAAGAACAAAAGGTTTAGCTACTGAGCCTTCATCGACACACTCCTTGCAGATGACTTCAACTGCACACCTTGCAGGAATCTCCTGGCTCAGATAGAGAAACAATTGAAACTTATTCTCTTCCCTTTCAGACTTCAGCTAAAACTTGAAATCACATGCACAACATATACAAATAAAATGCATAACTATAAAACAAACATTCATGAGCACATAAACAACATACACAGAGAAACAACACTAGCCATGAATTTGAATCAGACTGTCTTCTATTAATTCAAAACATCTGTACATGGGTGTTCTTCACAATTTCCCTGCTTGATCTTCTCTTTTGAATGCTTGATTTTGAATAATAATGTTACAATGTACAATGAGGGTGTCTATATCCATTTTCCCTCTTGGACTCCAAAATTGTCTAATCTAGAAATAAATCCTATCTACCTGCATTAAATCTATTAAATGCCTCTTAATCTACTTCAGACAAGAGCGTATGGCTCGAGGTATGATATAACATACAAAAGGTGCTTTCATAAATGCATCATTTATACATTGGTGCATCCTCTTGAATGAAAATTCAAAACTTTCTGCTGGCTTGTCCAGCTGTTCATTGCCTTCCATGCTGGCTCGCTTGTCGTGGGCGATGCTCCTGCATCACAATACCTGTTACAAGGCAACCCAATATTGATCATGATCTTAAAGATGAAACTAGCATTGCCTTAACTTTATTTAATACTATATTATAAATCACTAATACTCGGGCTGAGCTTGAATGCTCATGGGACATAATTGAACAAGACATAAGTGTTCAAGAATGCTGGGAGGCCAGAAAAATGAAGCCTAGGAATCAGATGTAGATTTCTTTTTCCTAAAGTTTTGATTTTCTTTTTCATGTCCTTAAATCCTCGCATCTCTAGGAGAAAAAAAGGATAGTCTCCTGAAATCACTCCTATCACTGAAATAGGAAGAAGGAACGCTATTTTTTCAACCCAACAAGGTACTCTAAAGAGACTGTTTTTTGATTTGGCTAGTTCATCTTTCTCACCCTTACCCATCATTTACAAAATGGCATCTTTGGGTGGCTCTGGTGGCACTGGAGGTGCCTCATCATCTCAAATTTTGACCTCATCAATGATTGGTAGTTTGTATAGCCATCAGATTCATGTCCAATCAACTACTAACCCTGATAAGGTCATAAAGAAGTATGGAATTTTTCAATTTTAGGAAGACATTACTACTACCCCATGGCATGTATCCTCCCCCTTGAACCTAGAACCTGCTACTCATCTGCTACCAAAGTTTAAAGAGCATATTCCTATCTTTTTAAGAAATAATAGAGTCACTACAAACAAAGACTTGGTGGAATTATCTAATGCCTGTCACAATATAGGAGCTAATGACAATAATACTTGCATGTGCTTATTTGTCAACTCCCTCAAAGGGAAAGCAATGGAATATTTCTTTGATCTCCCTCCCAATATTCTTTACACATGGGAATAATTAGTTTAATGGTTCAAATCCACTTATGGGTAGTCTAAGAGCCCAGCTGAACAATTACGAGAATACAATAACATCATGTACATGGACAATGAGACTATTAAGTCTTTCAAACTTTGTTTCACCAAGTTGTATACTCAAATTCCTGAACTTATTCGCCCATGAAACGAATTTTCTTTTATGAATTACTATATTGCTATACCTTCCCCTTATCGAAATAGGCTTGAATAAATGTCTATTGAAAATATGGGTTCCACTCTTCATGCTTATCTAGAGTATGAAGAACAGTTAGAAAGAACAGGTCTTTCCAAGGGATGCTTGATTAAACAAACACACATGTCTTCCCTCCTACAACTTGTATAGGATATGAATAATCAGATGATAGCATACAAGCAAAAGGGAAATTTCCCTTCACTTACTCCTGGGGCATCATCTTCTTCTTCACCATCTTTTAGGAATACCAATGAAAATAACTTTCATCCCAAATCCCTCATGCTTCGTAGTTGGTGTAAATTTTGCGAGGAAAATCATTAGGAAAGTACTTGCGAGGTAAAGAAGAGTGCCAGAGACAAAATATTTGGAAAACGACATGAAACCACCATTTTTGTTCTAGATTGGGCAGACCTAGAAGATGTCATGATCATAAACACTAGGAATAAATATTATTCTTCAAAAGGAAAATTTGATCCCCCTCCTACCACTTCTAGACCAAGATCATCTTCACAAGATGTTATTGAACAAGATACTAAAACTCCTGATAGTCAAGGAATTCCCTCCCCTCTTCCCTCTTCCAAATATAAAATTCTCAACCAATTGTCTAACATCAAGGTCGATGCTACTCTTCTGGACATGGTTGTTGTCCTTGAACAAAAAAGGCATCTAAAACAATTTCATGGAAGGAAAAGCTTCCACCATAAACAATATCTTTGAAGAGGAAAAAGAATAGGATTCTATTGTAAATAAAGCAAGTGTAAATAATTTTAGACACCCTATAAAAAACCCTCCATTTTTCATTCCTATAAAAATTATGGATAAAATATCCCATTGTTTCATAATTGATGGTGGTTCGAGGCCAAGCATAATGTCGAAAATTGTTATGGAAGATTTAGGATTATCTTGTACCAATGAACATTCTAGAAGCATGGTCTCATATAATAGTCTACAACAGTCGACCTGAAATAAGGACAGCCCTTAACATATCGGTAATTGACATGCCAATAAGTAACTATTCTATAATCTTAGGAAGAGAATGTAAATCCTTGGCAGGACAATATCTTTCACTTGATGGGACACACTTATCCATTCCTCAGAATGGAAATAATATCACAGTCCTATGGTAAGGAAGAATCTCACCGTACATAGAAAGTATTCCACATCTTAATGTAAACTATGTCGAGGAGGACTAAGGAGTGTACTCCATATTTGCGGATGAGGATGACACTATGAGGGAACAAATTGATATGGAAGATGGTATGTGGCACATGCACTTTGATGGTTCATGCTCCAAAAAATGTAATGGAGTAGAAATTATCTTATACTCACATGTAGGAAAAATTCACAACTTTTCATATAAGTTAGAATTTCGTTGCACGAACAATGTCACCAAATTTGAAGCATTATTGCTAGGCATTGAAAATGCCTATAATTTAGGTTATGGACACCTTACAGTTTTTGGGGACTCTAAACTTATTGTGAACCTTGTACATGAAATATATTCACCTATAAATAAGTTGATGAAATGCTACACCCAAGATGTTTGGATGCTTATCTCAAACTTATTATCATTTAACACCACTCGTATTAAAATGGAACTTAATTCAATGGATGCCATGTTAGTTGTTTTTGCAACGTCTCCTACTTGAAAAATTATGCCACAAAGACCTAACTGTACTTTTCAATATTTTTATCGTCCTGATATACCTAGAAAGTTAGAGTCATGGTAGGTCTTCCCTAGTGATGAAGGCATTGTTCTTTCATACAAAATGAACCATATAATCCCAAGGAGATTATATCCATGGAAAAAAACAAAATTATGAAGGGCTCGACTCCTTTAGAACGCTCATTTTCATCAAGTGATGCAGGAAACAAATAAATGAATAAAGAAGAGGAGTAAAAAAGGAAAGTGGGTGAAACCATTTCCTTGAACATTGGAACACCCGATTTCCCAAAGAATGTTAAAATAGGTTCCCAATGTACTAATGAAGAAAAGTTGAAATTCATTGAGCTGCTTCATGAATTTCAAGATGTTTTTTCTTGGTTGTATTAGGATCTTCGTGGTTTTGATCCTACTCTTATACAACATGCCATTACTACCAAGGAAGGTATAAAACTAGTTAAATAAAACAAAGACCCATTAACCCCACACTTGAAGCTACTATTAGGAAGGAGTTGGAAAAACTCTTGAAAGATGGGATAAATTTCTTGTTAAGTATTATGAGTGGGTTTCCAATTTGGTTCTCGTTAAGAAGACAACTAGTTAGATTTGATTACGCATTGATTTTTCATGCATTGAATAGAGAGAGTGTAAAAGATCATTATCCTTTTCCTAATATGGAAATGATTTTGCAGCAAGTTGCAGGGTCACAAATGATGTCCTTACTTGATGGTTTTTCCAGTTATGATAATATCAAGGTAACATGGACTGAACAATACAAAACCACATTCATTACACATTGGGGAACATTTTCTTATGAACGCATCCCTTTTGATTTATCTAATATAGGTGCCACTTTCCAAAGAGCTATGCAGATAGATTTTGATGATCTGATCGATAGGATTATTTAGGTTTATCTTGATGACTTGAATGTATATACAAAGAACCAATTGGATAATTTTGGTCATCTTAGAAAAGTTCTCATGCGATGTAGAAAGTTCGACATTTCTTTAAGTCCTTCTAAGTCTATCTTCAGCGTTACTAAGGGAAATCTCCTTGGATATATTATTTCCAATTTAGGAATAAACATAGATCCCAAAAGGATCACTTCTATTTTGACCCTTCTTTCCCCCACTTCCAAAAAAGAGTTTCAAGCCTTTAAGGGCATCATCAACTTTGTCAATAGATTTGTTCTTTATTTTTCTATAATGGTGAAACCAATTCACATTATTCTCAAGCAAGATAGCTCCTTTTCTTGGACCGAAGATGTCGAGAATGATTTCGTAAAGATTAAGAAGGAAACCAGTTCTACATCGGTTTTGGTGAAGCCAAACTTTGAGAAATATTTTATTATATACACTAATTCCATGGAGGAAGCAATTTATGTTATTCTCGTACAATGTGATGAACAGAATAATGAAAAACTAATAACTTATATGAGACAAATCTTATCATATGATGCATTCAAATATTCTTATATCGAAAAATGTTATTTCTCTCTTGTTAAAGAAGTGGATAAATTTCGCCACTTTATCCTAGGAAAGCACACACTAGTAAGAGTCCCTTTGCCTACGATCAAGTTTTATCTTTCACAGACTTATCTTTCAGGGAATATTGCACATTGGCTTGCCAAGATCCAGGAGGATGATTTAACCATAATGACTTCAAAAACAATTAAGGGATGAGACTTATCACTTCACTTGGCTCAACATGATAAAGAAAGTGAAGAAATTGATGAACAATATAATCCTCTTTCAGCACTATTTTACATTGATATTCAAACCCTTCCTATAATTGAACATCCCTGGTATAAAAATCTGGTGTATTGCAAAATCATAAATTTCCAGATATCTTAGATACTCATCAAAGGAGAAGGCTTCGTCCTGAATCTTCCAGTTATGTTATTTTAGGAGACTTCCTATTCATGAGATCTGTTGATGGTATATTACTTCGATGTGTGAATAATGAGGAAGCGCAAAAACTACTACAAGAAATCCATGGATATTCAGATTCTGTTATTCATGTGGGTGGCCACTTTTCTGCTAAAACTATCACTTTTGAAATCATCAAAAAAGGGTATTACTGGACCTCAAATTTTTGAGATTCTTATAACTTTTCAAGATCTTTTGACAAGTGCCAAAAATTCACTAGGAAAAAATGTCTTTCTTTCATGCCTCTGCAAACTATCCTCCTTGATTTTCCTTTTTCAAAATGGGTTCTATACTTTATCGATGCTATTAATTCTCTAGCTTCAACAAGGCATGTTTTTATCTTGACAACAACATATTATTTCACAAAGTGAACTGAAATTGTCTCACTTAAACATTCACAGGATGAATAGGTTGTCTCTTTCCTTGAAACTAATAGTTTCTCCATATTTGGCATTCCTTTAGAAATTATTACAGACAATGGTCCCACTTTTATTTATGCTAATATGACTTGGTTTCTAGCTTAGCTAGGTGTCAAAATTTTTACCTCATCATCTTATTTCCCTCAAGGAAATGGACAAGTCGAGTCTACTAAAAGAAATATGGTTAGGATCATCAAGAGGCTAATTGAAGATAAGCCTCATCAATGGCACACCCTCCTCACTTACCTCCTGTGGGCATATCAAACTACTACCAAGGTAAGAACAGGTTGCACTACTTTTCATATTGTTTATGGTCAAGAAGTTATTTTTCCTACCGAGATTGAACGTTCTTCTCTACGACTGACGCTACAAATTGAAGAATTAAATTCTTCTAATGTCTCTCAAAAGATAAATGCACTGCTATCTTTAGAGGAACAAAGGGTGTTTTCCTTGGAGAACATAAAGAGAATACAACAATCTGTAAAGAAATATTTCAATAAAATAGTAAAATTTGTCAAATTTAAAGTTAATGGGAAAGTATCTCTTTGGGATTTAGCCCATGCTGATAAAGGAGGACATTCAAAGTTTCAAAAATGATGGTTTGCTCCTTTTAAAATTGCTTTTGTCCTGGGCACAAATTCTTATCTTCTAAATGACTTACAAGAGAAATTATTTTCCTATAATATCAATGGTCCCCACTTGAAGAACTATGTAAAACCAAATTGAAGGTTAAAACGCTGCATGAAAGTCAGCTTTGTATCATAGTTTTTTGTTTCACTATTTTGATTTTTCTTTGTTGTTTTTCTTCATTTGATGTTGTTTCATTTTATTTTTTTTTTTCTTTTATTGATTTCTTTTACTTTTCAGAAATAAACTTTGGATTAGTTTTTCCACAACAATGTTATTATGTAAAAATTGTCCCCTTTGTAGAAATCATGATAGAAATCAATTTACACAATTGTCATTATGTCATGATGTCATGCATCATTTTTTACAAATCAAGTTACACAATTGTCATGATGTCCCCGTTATAGAAATCACTAAAATCACTATTTGCTTCTCGTATTGTTGTTATATAGGTAATTGGATTTTTCATCCCTACTTTTTGTCTTCCCTTTCATCCCTCCACCCTGAGATTCAAAAAGATCACACAAGAAGTTTTTCTTCTTTAAAAAATAAACACTTTCACTGTGAACAATTGAATGTTATGCATACATGAATAATCCCTCATACGTAACACTTTCCTTAAGCTATTCCCAATATCCCAGAACATTTTTCCCTTAAACTGACTCACTCCCCCTATTGCATAATCATTCTAGTAAATAATTCTTTGATCTATTGTTCACTTGGTCTGCAAAACCAAACATTTTGAGTTCTAAATCTATTGGAAATAGATTTCCTTGTGAAGTCACTAGTTTGTTGATGCTTAAAAATGAAACAATGAATTCTATTCTCGCAAATGATTGTCAATATTTATGATTTATTTATATTAATAATAAACTAGTCGGTGGGACACCCTTGTAGAATTATGGCACTATGTTGGATAAGCAATGCTTATATTTTGTTGGCTTATGTGATGGTATCAACACAATATTCTACATTTCATTTGTTTCAGATCATGGCTTAAAATGTTATGGTGATATGTGTTGGTTGGATAATTAAAACATGACACTAAATGGCTTTGATGATCTCTCATGGAATATAATAATGCTTCCCTTTTAGATAAAAGAATTATTCTCAGGTTCTAATGTTATTTATTGTTATGACAAGAGTTTGGGTGCTCTTGACCCTTGCTACTATGGTTATGTGCATTGTTTCAGTTTCATATTGATTTGTGTTCCTAGCAAGTTGAAAATTGAAGAAGTTTGATATTACCAAGAGGTGGCACACCTTGCAAAACTGATATGGAAATTTTTGGTTTTGGTTGATTAATGGTTGGAGTTTAGTTCTATGGTGAGTGGGCTTTGATCATACTTGGAATTCCATAAATATTGGAAGGGAGAAGCAACGTACATTTACTGCATGTCACTCAAACTCCCCTCGAGCTCGTCACCCTAGTCATTCTTTCAGTGTTTTGGATCTGGTAGTTGTTTCTTCTTCACCTTGCTTGGTAGTGAAGGAGATATACAATCTTGTTTTTTTCCTCGTGGAAGATTTTCTAGGTATGAGTATTCTTACTTTTCCATACGTGATAGTTACTCCGCCCCTTGAATCAAATTTTGACTATGGTTTCTCATTGTCTGTGTGAATCTCAAGCTGTTATGATATTTTGAACTGTGTATTGATGTTTTCATCTTTGGTTTCTCATGCTGGTGGTTTTGGAATATTTGCATTTAAAAAAGAAATGGTTGTGGTCTTCTTGATGTGTGTAACCCTTCACATAGAATTGTTGAATAAAAATTGCATTTGAGCCTTCTTTTCCATGGCTTTGTATTCAGGTTACCCTCTCTATTGAAATCGGTAATCATAGTCTGCCAAAGCTCTCATATTTTCGAATACCCAACCTTTATCTCGATATTACTTGTCTTTGTGGCTAGTTTACACATGCCATTTTTCGACCCTATGGGTTTCAATGTGAACTGATGAAAGATTAAATTATTCCATGCCTTCTTTGTGCAAAATCCTGAATTGTTAGCTACCTTGATATTCCCTCACCGAAATAGTTGCATGGAAAACATTACACAGTATGAAGATAACACCACCCATAAGCTGATGAAAGTGTTATTCATGCTTTTTGGTCAGGCACGGGTTTATACTTGGTCTCTCATTCTGTAGTGTTGTTAAAGGGGTTGGATTTATTTGTGTTGTCTATTGGAGGTTGCAGTCTTTTGGTTTGGATACCAACACAACAGAGGGAAGTGTTGCATGCTACTGTTCTATGGTAAGTTATGATTGAAAACCTACATAATGATATTTTTTTGCTATTCAAATACCAAACACCCTGGTCGAACCACTATTCATACCTTCCACTTGTTGTCTTAAATCCTAAATATTACATTGATATCACATTTATCCCAGTCGATGATTGATGGGAGCATTGTACATGCTCAGTTACTTGGGCACGATTTTGTTGGGTCCTTTGTTTGGTAATTATGGAAGATGTGTGTACCCATTTATTTATTTGAGGCTTGGGATCGAGGTGTTAATTGTTTTTTGGTTCAATCGTTATGTTGATTATATAAAAGTGACGCATGTGTGCAAAATGCTTGAGGCTCGAATAAGAATTATAACATCTATATTGATTGTGTTGGACAATGTTTAAATAAATGATGGATATGAATTGTTGTAAACATTGTGCGTGTTCCTATTGGTTTTAAGGGATGAAGCATTAGAGTAAATATTATGGTCGTGACTCAAAGGATATTATGGTTTCTTATAGAGATTGCAATGTTGTTTGTTATGACTGTCATATAATGATTATATGGATATAATGGCTGTTGTGATTAAATTATTTTGGGCATATAGATTACTGTATAAAATTATTTGGAAGCCAACAAGAAAATTTTTCATGAAAGTACCAGTTTGAATTATTGTTTTGAAAAGGGAACATTGTTAAAAATTTGAATGTCTGGACAAAGATATGTTTTGATTGCATGCTTTGATTTATTTTCAATTGAGCAATATCCATATTGATTCCTTATAATTATATCATTTTTTCTCTAATTAAATTCCCCTCATAATCTCGATTTCACTTATTGCATCCATCTTTTGTGAAATAAATTTAAAAGGAAAAGTATGTGTAAAAGTGACAAACGAATAACACAACAAGGGTTGGTAACTGTTATTTTGATATTTTATTACACAGTAAATTGTTTGACTAATTGATGAACAATATTCATGTACTAATCCTTTATAATTATGCCTCTTTTCACTAATTACACTCCCTCTATATTTCCCATGAACCCAATCACCCCCTTTTCACTTGAAAATTAATGAATGGTTTGTTATGGATGGATTTGCATGTATCTCATGTCAATTTTTGAGCCAATTTTCTATTCATGTAACGAGAGTGTCATGTATAGTTTATTAAGAGATTCATTACTGATGAACTATTGCTACAGGATGAGATTTTTTAATAGGGGAAAAAATGGTAGAAATAACAGAGACAGGGGAAATTAGAGCCGAGGCCATACAAGGCCTGGATTTTCTATCCATTTTGATGTCGGTCCCCAAGAATTGAACAAGTTGTTCCAAGATAGGTTCTTTAATTGGATTGGTCATGGAATAGTGCACCCTTGACTAGAAATACCTCCTTTCTAGCCTCCTCAAAACATCCCTAGCATTCTTGTTCCTCCACATGTGCCCTTGCAGTCAGAAGTCTCCGCAAATGATGGATAGAAATAGATAGTCAACCCATCAATATCTCACCATCGTGGTTGTCCCACTATGTCATTTCCTTTTCCACCACCTATCAATCCCAATGTCTATATTTCCCATGTTGTTTCACTGGTTCAATCTTCGCATGCTAGTAAGAGACTAAAAACTGATATTTACCAACCTGTGCAAGACAAAGGAAAAGAAGTTTCCTCCCCTTCTTCTCCCTCTGATGATTCCTCAAAATCTCTCTCTTCTCGCATGAATTTGAGGGATGATTTTTTCCATGTGATTATTGAGATACAACCTAAAGGGTGTAATCAGCCATGGGCTACTTCCAAGAATTCTAAGGGAAACAACAGTGAGAAAAGAAAATTTTCCTCACAAAGTGGCAAATATGGTTTTCAGATTATGTGTTTTTATGGTTTCATTTGATGAAGACAATGCTTAGTGGTTTTCAGTATTTTTGGACAACAATCTATGTTTTGCTATTTTGTGGATAATGTGGATGATGTAGATATTTATATATTTTTTGGATATGATATAAATTATTTATGATATTTAAATATCCAATTTGAAAAATATTTAAAGGAGCTACAAGGGTGGAATATAGTCAAAATGATTATCCTTTTTCTATTATATTTTATTATTTGAAAGAAGGAAATGGCGCAAGTCATAAGGGGGCCCACCTACCTAGATATTATTAATTAAAGACCCTTAACTATATTATTATTATTTATTTCTCCTAAACTAATTAGTTAAGTTAAATCAACTTATGTAAAGAAAGTAGTTTAACTAATTTAACTTATTTGGAATGAATAAAAGTTGAATGAGAAGAAGAGAAGTGAGGAATAGAAGGAGAAATCAAGACTAAGTTTTTCTCTTTGGTTGCATGAGATAGTTTCATTTTTCATTCATTTCTAAGTTTATTCAAAGCCTAATTCTCTTTTTGACAACAAGGTCTTATTGTAGACAACAAGTTTCAATATTGAACCAAACTTTTCAGATGCTTGTTTTAGAGGTGTTGATCCATCCTTGATAGTCTGTGTATTCTTGTATGTTTGTGAATTAAGTTTCATGGCTGATAAAGGATATCTTGTAGAGTCAAAATGGAAATAGTTTGTGGAAAGCTAATCCAAAATATAAATTTTATTTTTACTTGATTGTCAGAGTCTTTTTGTATGGTGTTCATCGGGGATCTCTAAATCAAACTTTGGTTCATGCCCTCACAGGGGTTTTATAAAGAGAAATCACTTTTGATGTCTTAGAATGAAATAAAATAAGATTGTTATTCTGTCTCATATATGTGTATTTATGACTTCGTTAGTTTTTTATTTTTGATCTCCATGTTTCCTTTATCATAAAATCTGTGTATATTACATAAAATTTTATGATTTTTATTTTATATGACAACATTCTTTTCATTAATAAATCATCCTCAATCCTAGTAATTAATACTTGTGAATTGGGAGAATATTTTGAGGCTATAAAACCCTAGGTGACATTCCCAACTATCTTGTCCTAGCCAAGAAATATTCGAAAATGATTGAGTAAGGTAATTCATACCTTTCCCTCAATAAGGAGGAATTGTTGGAAAATTAGAGGTTGTTATCCCTGGATATTGAACTCAAGGAAACACCTACAAAATGATCGGGTGGGAACATAGAAACAATTCAGGAATGGAATCAATGTCAATGACTACTACACATTAGATTTGGTGCAAAATAGGGGAGAAATATAGTGCAGAAGTACGGTGGGTGAGGAACACCAGTTGAACACCTGGATAAGTGAAGAACTCAATGGAAGATGACACCACCATAGGAATGGAATGATATCTTTATTCATACATTGGAAGGGATCCCAGGGAAATGGTACATAGACTAGGAGATGCACAGAGGCACTATAAAATGGACAAGATTAAAATAGAATGTTGTACTAACCTTCTCATTCAAGCATGATAACCCCAACATTTATTCAATGCTAAAGCTAATAAGGGGAGTGATATTTTTTGATGAAACAAAGGTCGAAATCGTAACAAAATATCAACAAAAAAAAGAGAGATAGTCAAAGAGTTACTCTCATGCTATCATGTTGAAGAGGAAGCACCATATGAAGATGATCCCCGCAACATTCAGATAATAGAGATTGAAAGAGAGAGAGAGGTGGAAGGTCCATCTCTGGAGTTTGAGGCATTTGTTTCACCAATCAAAGTTAATAATGTAAACATTGGGACGAACGACAATCCTAAAATGTAAAGTATTGGAGACTACTGAGATGAGAAAACATTAGAGAGGATAACAAAATTGTTGCATGAATACAGTGACATGTTTCCAACAACCTTTACAGAGATGAAAGGCATAGAAGCAGAGCTAGGTGAGATGAAGATACCCCTCAAAGCCAATGCTAGACCTATTAGAAATAGACCTTACAGAATAAATCGAGTGTATAAGAAGAAACTGAAAGACCAAATTGATCGAATGTTGGAAGATGGCATTATGAAACCATTAGAGGAATCGGAATGGATCAGCCCCATGGTAGTCTAGGAAAAGAGAAAAGGGGTGATAAGGATTTGTGTAGATTTGAAAATATGGTGACAACATCTATATTAGTATTTCCATAATGGGAAAATACATTTCATCTTGATGTAGATGCATCACAATAACACTTGGACACATTCTGGCACAACCATGAGTAGGGGACTTACACCATCTTATAGCCTTTCAAGAAGGAAGTTGTCAGAATATGAGAAGATTTACAAAAGCATAGAAAGAGAAGGCTTAGCCATGGTATATGCACTTTAGAAATTTAGGAACTATTTATCGGGTAAACACTTTAAAATGTTCATAGATCATTATTCCCTCAAATATCTAGTCAATAAGCTAGTGTTGGGGGGGAGGATCTGTATATGGTTGTTATTAATCCAAGAATTTGATTTTGAGGTAATAGTCAAAACAAGGAAGTTGAATGTAGGACCTGGTCACCTATCAAGGGTAACCAATGGAGAAGAATAGACTAACTTGGAAGACAACTTCCTCGATGCATAGTTATTTTTAATATAGGTAGTTGATGAATACTTCACTGATATTATTGGATACTTAAGTATAAGAGTTTCTCCATGGGACTTTATTACTATGAAAAATAAAAACCTGGGAGTTAGAGTTGCAAACTACCAAATCACTACAGGTAAATTATACAAAATGGGCACAGATAACATTTTGAGAAGGTGTTTATTGGAACATGAATGACCTAGGATTTTAGAAGAATTTTGTGAAGGTATAGTTGGAGGAAACTATGAAGGAAAATATACCGTGCAGAAGGTATTGTGCATAGGTTTATGGTGGAGAAAAATTCATAAATATATGAAGGAATATTTCCAGAACTGTGAGGTTTGTCAAAGGGTTGGAAAACCCAACAGGAGAGATGAGACGCCCCTAAGAACACAAGTAACTCTGCAACTACTTGAGAAATGGGAAATAGATTTTTTAAGACATATTAATCAATGAGAAAGAAGTTCAGGAGACAGATATATCATTATTGTGACCGAATACCTAACCACATGGGAATAAGTAGAACCATTCAAAGATTGCAGTGCAAAGACAATATGACAGTTCATATTTGAGAAAGTGATCACCAGATTTGGATATCCCAGGATTTTGATGAGTGATCAAGGCACTCATTTTACTAATAATACCATCAAGGCTATGACTGAAGATTTTGAATTCTATCACCAGAAGAGTACATTGTATCATCCTCAGGAAAATGAGACAATAGAATATTTCAATAAGATTTTGGAAAATGCTATGACTAAGATCTGCAATATTAATAGGGATGATTGAGAGTTGAAAATACCAAAAATATTATGTGCATACAATACCACATGAAATAAGTTGACAAGGAAGACACCATTCATATTGGTGTATGGAAAGGAAGTAGTGGTGCGATTAGAATTATGGGTACCCGGTCTGCAAGTACCAACAATTACTAACATGACATAAAGAGGAACAGTACAGGAGAGGTTAATTCAAATAATGGAAATTGAAGAGGATAGGATTCTTGAAGGATTTCACCAGGAAGTAAAGAAATCAAGGGACAAATCTTGACATGAAAGACACATTGAAAAGAAAATATTTTAGGAAGGAGACCTAGTTCTTCTCTATGACAACAAATTTTTCCAACACCCTCGTAAGTTCATAATGCATTGGCTAGGGCCATATGAAGTAAATAGTGTCACATATGGGGGATCTTTGCAGCTAAAGGATTTGGGAGGAATATAACTTAAATGAATGGTCAACAGTGGTTGATTGAAACTATACAGGGAAAATCGACCTGCTAACTCCTAAAAAGTTACAACGTGGAAAGAATCCCATGTATATAGTGTACTATAGAAGATATTAGGAAAGAAAACTGATAAGAATAAAAAAAAATAGAAAATGAAGAAAAAAGAATACAAAAATAGAAAAAGAATAAAAATACAAAAGAGGAAAAAGTTGGTTGAACAACAAGAAAGTGGGAAAAAATCGTGCGTAACAATTGTTCCGATAACATAGAAAGACATCGTGCAGGAAAAATTGGACTCGACACAAATGCATGGAAAAAGTGGGAAAAAAATTATGACGATGTCTATAAAGTGCGGAAAGCACGTGTTAGATCGACACTTAATGATTTTTTAGCACATAGAAATATACAAGTGTGTTCACTAGGTATAATTGTGTGAAGAAGATAATATGTTCTTGAATTGGATAAAACATGACAATACCAAAGTTTGGCACTCTAGAGAAGTACATATGGGTTACTTGATAGTCCCAAATCCAGAAGGAAAGGGTGGTGGAACCTGAGAACATCGTCGAGCTTGAAGACGTCACCACTTCGAAGATAGAGTCACTTAGCTTGACAAGGGTTGAGGAGGAAAAATTGACAACAACACAAGGGGAAGTAGGGCAAAGTTTTGGGACCTGAGATGGTATTACAAACCCTAATCTAAAAATACCAACTAAACCCAATGAAATCAATTGTCAACAATAGGGTCATGATGAAAAGGAGGTGTTGCTAGAAGACATCACGAATCAGCCATACCCTGAGGGGGAAGAAGATGACACAAAAACAATAGAAGAAGGACCATCTACCATCGGGAAGAAAATAAATGCGCAGGATGCCACAAAAATTACACTTCCTTACCTCCAGACATAGTGGTCACTATGGAGGACATGCTCAGAAAAGTACCTAAACTAAGGTACTCAGACCACGATGTCTGGGATGAAAAACAATTCCTATATTTGAATGAGGAATCGCACCTATTGAACACATTGGAAATTGGACCCCTAGGAAAGTGAATCATGGAGCCCGTGCAGTGGAAAACAGGGCTCTACAACTCTGGGATAATGAACTTCCTGGACATACCACACTTCAGATGCGATAAAAACGTTGGGATTTGCATCAAACAATTTCTATACCAGGAACATGGTCACATCATTTGGATGGATATGTCAATATAGATCGATGTGGCATTGATCACAAAAGTTAAAGGATTACCCAGAATGGGTGCACGACCAAAAGAATACTTGGACAATAAGGATCCCGAGAAGGAGACTGTCGAGCTAGTCAAGGAACATTTTGGTACCAATATAGGAAACAAGGGAATTGTACTTAGAGATAAAAATGATAATGTGACAAGGTTCTCCATCAAAATCATATCTTGCAAGCTACTGAGGAAGTGTATAAAATAAGAGATTCCAATAGGAGTCATCAAAGTTGTCGTGTATTCTACGAAGGGGGTAATGTTTAGTTTTGCACCGTACCTCGTAATCCTATTCTTGATTAATTGAAAATATGGGTAGGATAATCGAACTGAGTTCCATTATTCTTGGCTCACTATCCTCATAGCTTTGGCAGGATGGAAGGAGCTAAAATATTCATCCTTTATAGATAGGAAAGGGATGTGCTACGCAACCATATATGAATCCCTTTGGTAGGCCAAGGAAAATAAAAAATAGCAAGAAAATAACACAGTGTTCACGATGCTTCTAGAAGAGATACAATAATGCACAACCAATGTATGGCACATTCCTATGGAATTGGTCCAAGAAACTAAAGGGATATCCAGTTTTAAAGCATCCATGCACCACATGTGGATGCAAGATACAAGGGATCCAAAGAAGGAATGGTTGGTGATGTAATACTACATCACACGGGAAGATATTAACTAGATAATCAAATACTAGGAAGCACAATGGAAGATTCCAAAAGAAAAACAAAAAACAAGGCGAGTCAGAAAGCAATAAACCAAAACTATGGGGAAAGCCAAAGTAGGTCATTCATAAAAAGATAAAAAACCTAACTACTAACACTAGGAAGGTTGTAGTGTGCACTCATACATCAGAAAGAAACATAGTTCCAAATAGACTAAGAAGGACAACAATGGTGCCTAGGACATACATTCAGTAGGATTAAAAAAAGGGGGACACATCTTAGGCTAGTGAGGAAAGGGCATATGAAATGACAAGTAAGGAACAACCCTCACAAACAAAAAGGAAGACATTGCAGGTAAAGGAGACACAGAAAAATATGAAGTACACTAAGGAGGATCCACTCATCACCTTGATAGAGGATGATGTTGAGTTCATGGAAGACAAGGTCCAAGATAGGGAGGAAGAGGTGGTCAGTGTTGCAAAGGCACAGAGAGAAGAGATCATGGAAAAAATCATAGCAGTCCATGAAACTCTACAACAATAAAACATTTATGCAGTACCGCAAGACACAATGTAACAAAATGAAAAGACACAACGACCCCATGCAAATAAATAAGGAGATGAGATGGTTTAGATAGTAGTACAAGGCAGGGATACATTCAAGGTCACATGAAAAATGGTCATAATTTATCAAGAGACTGCGCATAAAACCATGGTGCACATTTACCATTTTTAGGTAGTGATGGCACAAATACCCATCAAGTCACTATATGGACACTAGGCTAGGTTAAGGTAGGAAGTATAATCCACAGCTCCTGTGGATGCCACTAACTTTGAGGTGGGTAGGGGAGTACCCAAAATGTTACATATCACTTGAAACCATTTTATCTTAGAGAAGGAGGAGGAGAAATAACACACTAGAAATATAGAGAAGGGTCTAACAAAGGTATACAACTACATTCCAAGTAGTGTGCAAGCACCATATAGGAGTGTAGAGGAAAAGATAAATATCTTTTCGCAGATGATTGAATGATATAGGCAAGAAATTGAGGATTTGAAGGAAAACATTAATCTTATGAATCATCCTAAGGTTCGATAGTAAGGAAATTAGTAGAAATGTTTGACATAAATGTGCATATTTGGACCATTTTGGAAGATGATGAAAAGGTCCAATAGTTCGACCAATAAGAGGAGAAAATTAATGCTAATATATAGGAGTTGAAGCAGCGATAGAAAACCATGAGAATTACTGAGAATTTGAAGGGTACCTAGGAGATGAATACCCTGTAGACAGAGTTAAAGATAATGCAAATTAATAAAAAAGAAAGACAAGCCCAATTATATCCCCTTTGATGCAGGAACATCTCTCCATGTCAACCAACCAGCCACATCAAGCACACGCATTCAAAGCTGAAGAGAGGCATTGTCCTCATTTTGATTTAGAACTGAATGTAATTAAATGTTTTAGGCTATTGAGCCATGAAGCCATGCCTCTGTGCAGGCTGTAAATAAGAAGGCCTTTAATGTTTGTAAGGCTGAGATCTAGATCCAGATAGTGGACTAGACATCCAATTCAATGTGATTGAATAAGGTAGGTAGATTTGGAGGGGAGAGCTCGAAGAGCCTCCTCATGTAAAAAGATCAATTGTATCTATTTGGTAGTTTAGTTGAGAGAGAGTCTGCGAGTAGAGAGAAGAAGAGAAGGAGTCGAGACCTTGTTACAGGCCATGCTTAGGAACACCTTGTAAATATAGGCATTTTCCATATTTAATACAAATAACAGTTTTTCCTGCATGACTATGTGTTAAATGAATGTCTGTGAGTGTTCTATATATGTTGTAAATGTGTGTTATGCTTATGCATTTGTAGGAATATGGTTGATTCCAGGTGAAGGTCTTTGAGGTTTCATGCCAGGAGGACATGACAGAGTACTGTGGTCTCTGAATACCAGTGCACTGAAGCACTTCTGAATACTGCGGGTTCAGATGAGGACGTGTTGCAGCACAATAGCTGAAACCAACAACTCACGGAAGACCTCAAGGTTGTCGACCACCTTGGAGGCAAGGCTATGTAAGGGAAAACACAGTTGCAGACACAAGCTCTTAGGAGTTCTGTGAAGCTCTGCCAGGTGGGCATTGAGCCAGTGCAAGGAGTGCACAAAGGAAGACTTTTGCTGAGAAGTTCACTGAAGAAACATAATCACTGAGGATTCTGAGAACTTTGCCAGGAGGGAATTGAGATATTGTGTAGACAGGCACAGGGGAAGAGAAATCCTCGAGTTATGTATTCTGAAGAAAGAGTCCACTGAGGGATCTTCATAGGGTTTTTGAACACCCTAATAGGCTCAGCAAGAGGTTGCTTGAGTAGAGGACCTTTAGGAGAGTATCAAATTCTCCATCTGAGGGAAAAAGGAGAAAAGAACCGAGTTTCCTTGGAGGTTGAAGCTACAGGAAAGATCAGGGTGGATAGTACCCTTGCATGCATATGAATACTCTGTGAAGGAACAGGAGTTGAAGAATCCCTTGAGGATCTAAAGGATAAGCTCAGGAGGGAGATCGATTTCATATACGTGCAGAAGGACTCAAGACAAAAAGTTCACAGAGGAAACCAGGCAGAGGTTGAGGCCTTTGAAGAATTTGTGAATCCTTCCAAGTCTGAGAGGGAAGGCACCAAAGCTCGGGAGGAGTAATATCGGCCGTGGAATCAGCCGATAGATCCTAGACCGTCGGATTTCCCACATCCAGGAAAGAGCAAGAGGAGCACACAAGAACAATGGATCTGTTCCATCAAATCTTGAGTGAAGAACCTGATAACCGTTAGATCTTTTAGGAGTTTCAAGGGAGTTAAGACCTCACACAGTCAAAGAGAAGTGAAAGTCCCGAAGGGGATCGTATTGGGAATTCGGTGTTCGGGATATCGAGGATCCCGAGGACACAAGTTTGGTCGCTCGACATTAGAAACCTGGATTTAGCAAAATTTGATCTGAGTCATCTGGTTGTGGAAGGACACATGTCACATGAGCATCCATTTCGAAGATCCGGACATTGGAAATCGTGAAGAGGCGGAAATTTCTGTTGTGCGTCTAGTTGACGTCACATTGGAGAATCAGGATTCAGAGGATCAGAGATCCCATGGACAAGAGGCCCTTGCTTTTCGGCATTTGAAAGTCCAAAATTCTGAGGAAGTGACGTGGAGTGGAAAAGTCAAGGCTCACGTGTGTATCAGGGTATCAACATATCAGGATTCGGGATTCAGGGAAGCAAGTTGCTCGACATCGCGACCGCCGAAATCGTGATAGAGGAAATCTCGAAAGGGAAAAGGAAAGGGTCAACATTGACTGTTGTCGAGTTTCAGGGATTTGAGAGACCAATGCTCGACCACAGGATTCACTAGGCTGCAAAGTCTGATCTCCCAAGTGTAGAGAGGAGATCCCGTGAGAGTATTTATGTGGGTGCATATTTCCCGATAGGGAAATAGAAGAGTTTTTTAAAGTTCTTCGGGTTGTGGTAAAGGAAAGATCATGTGCTGACGTGGACCTTTCGACCTGTGGGTTGAGGGCATCGACATCATTTGGTATCAGAGCCCAAACTCTGTTTGTATACTTCAAGCAGAGGGAGAAGACAAAAGAATACAGAGCATTGGAGACTTTGTAAGGATTGTTCACAGGTAGGTAACAGTCCATAGAGAGTCGGGAGGATTGTAGGGAGAAGCTGAAACGCTCCGGATATAGAGTGACAATAGTGGATTGCTAGGAGGGTAGACAAAGACAATTCCATGGCTACTGAAGGACGTAGGTATGCTGGAATGAAAAACCCAGAGCTGATGAGAATAGACGAAAGGGGGAAAGAACTTGCCGACATCAGGGAAAGAATGGAAGAGCTTGAACTGCAGATGCAACAGAATACCAAGCCGAGATGGGTATATGAATGGCCCATGATGATGTCAAAAGTAAAATGTCCAGTCAAGGAGTTGATGGCTAGAAGATAGTGTGGACTGTTAAGAGGATGGTTGAGGTATGCTGAAAACCTCGATGGACCTAAGGAAATGGTTCAGATATGTGAACCAGAGATTGGGAAAGATCTGGGTGAAGAGAATAAAGTGGGATCAGTTGAAGATCTCGATAACTTCTAGGAGGGCAGAGAAGAAATTCCAAATTTCTAGGTGGGCAAGGAGTTGAGATTGACTGAAGATCTCACGTACTACGAGGAGGACAGCCATGGAATTTCACATTGCCAGCTGGGCCATGATGTGAGGTCACTGTGGGATCTCGAAAACTGTTGGGAAGGTAGTAGAAACATCCCATATTTCCAAGTGGTCAGGGATGAGCAGATGAGACTATCTAAGAGTCTCATAAACTCAGAGGTGGATTTAGATCAACAGGTGCAGCTGACAGAGAATGAAGATTCATATGGTTTTCCAAGACATGTGAATGAAGATGATGACAAGTTAAAAACTTTCACCATACGACCAATCTGAGGAGCCTTATAATGATTGGGGGAATCGAGATATTCCTACCACTTTCCTAGGGGGAGGTAGAAATCTGGGTTGCAGACATAGCAACAGCAGAAGAACAACCAGTTGCAACTAACAGGGAAAAAGGATTGTAGTAGATATCTGAAGCTACCCAAGTAGGAGAGGAAAATGGGCATTCTGAGGAGTGTCTCAATGCTTTCAGCGATGAAGTTGAGGAAGTTGTAGCACTGAAGCTGACAACAGAAGAAGCAAGAGGGGATAATGAGCATTCTGAGGAATGACTCAATATTTTCATCCAGGAGACTGATAGGACTGCAGCCTGGGAGTTTGCAGTAGAAGAAGCAGACAACATTAGTTTGTTTGATCTGTATGAGAAAATTGAATCCCTAGAGAGAAGGGTGAAGGTGTGGGGCATGCACATCCAATAGGTGAAGTTGGAAGCTGATGAAGAAAACATGGGAGATAACAATGATATGCCCATGTGCCAAAAATTATTGTAGTCGAGGAGACTGCATGAGTAGGGCCAGCCATTTGAGCAGCTGAACGAAGTGATCAAGGAGATCAAAGATATGATCTTAGGGTCAACAAAAACTGTCAGCAAGGAGAGGCAGAGCAGAAGGAAGGAAGCAACAACAACACATAAGCAGCAACGGTAGCAGTAGGAAAATGGAGCGGATGAACAGCTCCAGAGGATGATTTGAGATCTAGGAGTATTTCAACATCAGGGATAGGAAGCTCATGAGTAGGAGCTCATGAATTTTCCAGCTGAGGAGTATGATGCAGGAGCATCTCTCCATGTTATCCAACCTGCCACATCAAGTGCATGCATTCAAAGCTAAAGAGAGGCGTTGTTCTCATTTTGATTTAGAATTGAATGTAATTAAATGTTTTAGGTTGTTGAGCCATGAAGTTGTTCCTTTGTGCAGGCTGTAGATAAGAAGGCCTTTAATGCTTGTAAGGTTGATATCTAGATCCGAATAGCGGACTAGACAACCCATTCAATGTGATTGACTAGGGTAGGTATATTTGGAGGGGATATCTCGAAGGGCCTCCTCATGTAAAAAGATCAATTGTATCTCTTTGGTAGTTTAGTTGAGAGAGAGTCTGCGAGTAGAGAGAAGAAGAGAAGGAGCCAAGACCTTGTTACAGGTCGTGCTCAGGAACACCTTGTAAATACATGTGTTTTCCATATTTAATACAAATAGCATCTTTTCCTACATGACTATGTGTTAAATGAATGTTTGTGAGTGTTCTTTATATGTTGTAAATGTGTGTTATGCTTATGTATTTGTAGGAGTATGGTCGATTCCAGGTGAAGGTCTTTGAGGTTTCATGCCAGGAGGGCGTGATAGAGTACTGTGGTCTCTGAATACTAGTGCACTGAAGCACTTTTGAATACTGTGGGTTCAGACGAGGACATGATGTGGCACAATAGCTGAAATCAACAACTCAGGGAAGACCTCAAGGTTGCCAAACACCTTGGAGGCAAGGCTGTGTAAGGGAAAACACAGTTGCAGATAGAAGCTCTGAGGAGTTATGTGAAGATCTACTAGGTGGGCATTGAGCCAGTGCAAGGAGTTCACAAAGGAATACTTCTACTGAGAATTTCACTAAAGAAATAGAATCACTGAGGATTCTGAGAACTCTGCCAGGAGGGCATTGAGATATTGTGAAGACAGACATAGGGGAAGAGAACTCCTTGAGTTCTGTATTCTGAAGGAAGAGTCCACTGAGGGATATTCATAGGGTTTCTGAACACCCTAATAGGCTCAGCAAGAGGTTGCTTGAGTAGAGGACCGCCAGGAGAGCGTCAAATTCTCCATCTGAGGGAAAAAGGAGAAAAGAACTGAGTTTCCTTGGAGGTCGAAGCTACAGGAAATCTCAGGGTGGATAGCACCCTTGTGTGCATATGAATACTTTGTGGAGGCGCAGGAGTTGAAGAATCCCTTGAGGATCTGAAGGATAAGCTCAGGAGGGACAACGCTTTCATATACGCGCGGGAGGACTCAAGATGAAAAGTTCACAGAGGAAACCAGGAAGAGGTTGAGGCCTTTGAAGAAGTTGTGAATCCTTCCAAGTCTGAGTAGGAAGGTGCCAAAGCTCGGGAGGAGCAATATTGGCCGTCGAATCAGCTGATAGATCCTGGACCATCAGATTTCCCACGTCTAGGAAAGAGCAGGAGAAGCGCACAAGAACGACATATCTGGTCCATCAGATCTTGAGCGGAGAACCCGATAGCCATTAGATCTGTCAAGAGTTGCAAGGGAGTTAAGCCCTCACATAGTTGAATGGAAGCGAAATTTCCGAAGGGGTTTGTATCAGGAATTCAGTGTTCGGGATATCGAGGATCCCGAGGACACAAGTTTGGTCACTTGACATCGAAAACCCCGATTTAGCGAGATTTGATCTGAGCCATCCAATTGTGGGAGGATGCGTGTCACGTGAGCATCCATTTTAGAGATCCGGGCACTGGAAATCGTGAAGAGGCGAAAAGTTTCATTGTGGGTCTAGTTGACGTCACATCGGAGAATCAGGATTCAGAGGATCGGAGATCTCGTGGACAAGAGTCCCTTGCTTTTCGGCATTTGAAAGTCTGAAATGTTGAGGAAGTGACGTGGAGTGGAAAATTCAAGGCTTGTGTGTGTATCAAGGTATCGGCATATCAATATTTGGGGGTCAGGGAACTAAGTTGCTCGACATCGCAACCACCAAAATCGTGATAGGGGAAATCCCGAAAGGGAAAAGGAAAGGGTCATCATTGACTGTTGTCGGGTTTCGGGGATTCGAGGGACCAACGCTCAACCACAATATTCGTGAAGCTGTGAAGTCCGATATCCCAAGTGTAGAGAGGAGATCTCGTGAGAGTATTTATGTGGGTGCATATTTCCCGATAGGGAAATAGAAGAGTTGTTTAAAGTTCTTCGAGCCGTGGTAAAGGAAAGATCTTGTGCTAACGTGGACCTTTCGACCTGCAGGTTGAGGGTGTCGGCATCACCCTCCATGAACAAGAAACATATATAATTTCACGGGTGGAAGAAGAGAAGACAAGGATGACAGAGGAACATTTAAAAAGCATATCATTTCTACAAGGACAGATAACAATGAAGATGGTCGAGGCACTAACAGATAAAGTTTCATAGGTGAAGGAAAAAGGAAAGGAGATAGAAGAGAAGTTCCACATCTTGGAAAATGTTGTACAAAGAGCGTGGAAAACTTGAGTGGCTCAATAAGTGGCACATGTCAGTGTTGGAGGCATGTTGGGTGGATGACTATTTTTTGGATAAAGATAATTTTTGGGAACATGCCCAATTTTGGAGAGAAAGACCTATTTTTGGAGCACGTGCAACAAGTGGAAGGAAAGAAACATGGAGAAAAAGAAGAAAAAGAAACACGATGCACATCCAGACAAGCCTAACCATGATAGGGATAACGTTTTTGAAAAGGATTGTAATGGTTATAAGCCTATAAATTAGTATAAATAAGGACCTATGAGGTATAGGTTGGGTGTGGTCATTTGATTATTGAGATTTAGTTAGTTGGGAAGAGATTGATTGTAATACGTTTTGTGGTAGAGTGAGATAAGATAGGTTTTTAGGGTTAGGTCATAGGATGAGGAGCCTGGTGTGGCCTAGTCAACCTCCCCGGGGGTACTTACCCTCATTTTGATTGTAATACTAAGATGTATTGCACGCACCACAAGATTTTGCAACATAATAAATAAAAGAGTGGAGAAGCTAGATCTTTGTGGACGTAGCCCCAAGAGGGGGTTAACCATGATAAACCTTATGTTCTATGTTATTTTTAATGAATGCTTTACTTTTTTGTTAATCATTAGCTCAATAATGAATGGTTAAAGTAGTTATTCCAACATGCATGCATAGGTTTAAAGATGAATGAATCATAGAAGTACATGAATGATTAACAAGGATAATGCCTAAGGAAAAGAATCTAACCACAATCCCCACTCATTCCTAAACTGAAAACACCTGAGTATTCCAATCCCCCATAAAATCTATATTGGGTGAGACTGTGTTGTGCACTTTGTGCACAACGTTTCCTTCTGGTTTACCAGGAGGGATGATATTTTTGAGGGTTTTGTTGGAAACATGTATGAGATAAAAACCTGGGTCAACCTAAGAAGTAACCAACAATGAACAATCTAGGTAAATAACATTGGGAGGAAGTAAAGAGGATTATTATGTATTTGAGAGATACTAGTACTCATGCATTATGTTTTGTATGTTCAGACATTGTTCTACAATGATATGTTGATTCTTATATGGAATATGATAAAGATTGAATAAGGAGAACCACGGGTTCCATTTTTACTATAGGCAGAACAATAGTAAGTTGGATTTTAAAACTACAAAAGGTTGTTTCACTTTCAACAATAGAAGCAAGTATGTTGTTGCTACAAAGTCTAGTAAAGAGATGATTTGGTTACAAAAGTTTATGAAGGAAATGGGAAAGAAACATGAGAATAACAAGTTGTACTATGAAAATGAGAGTTCCATTCATCTTACAAAGAACTCAAAATATCATTCTAATATTAATCATATACAATTCATGTACCATTTCATATGGTCTGTTATAACCCTATGTTTCATAGGATCAACTGGTGACTAGGAATTTTTCCCTCTAGTTGTATTTTTGTTGTAAATAATGTTTCATTCTACAAATGATTTACAAAATAAAGAAAAACAAAAGAAAACAAAGAAAACAGAGAAAATAGAGAAAAATAAATAAAAGAAAAAGAAAAAGAATAAAAGAGGGTATGAAAAGAAAAATGATAAAACCCCATGCAATAAGAATGGCTTGATTCATATTGTCTAACCATGGTCAATTCCTTTGAATTTATGCAGATAGGTTAGTGAATAAGTTTGGATAAACAGTCTAATATTAGCCAATATAGATAGGTTAGAGAATAAATTTGATCAAACAGTTTAAACTTGATCAAATGTCCTGGGTTAGAGTAATGATTTAGCCCAACAATCTAATCTGGATTAATTTTGCTATGTGGTTAGAGTAGGACATAGGTTAGTAGGCTTTTATTTCAATAAAATTGATGAAAAGTTGGATAAATTCTTTAATTTGAGCTAAAATGTTGTATTTTAACCCCTTCAAGAAAAATGTGTTGATGAAGAGAAGAGATAATATAGGAGTTGGATGATATTCACATAAAACTCATGGGGGTTAATGATAATGAGTTCATTTTTCTCAATCAGGAAGAACATGAACTATTTCTACTTTCATACACTGAGGTAAATGAGGAAGAGCAAGAATCAAAACAACATGCCTTTGAAAATGTTATAATGGAGGTCCACAAATAGTACAACTTGAGAAGCAAGAATACTAATGAAAATCCAATAAAGAAGGTGACTGAGACTAAGAAAACTTCTGAATCCAAGAAAACCTCAGATGCTACTTCAAAGAATGTCCCTGAGAAGAATTAGTCTAAAACTCCTGCAAAAAGAAATCCTGAAGCTTCATCAAGAACAACTCAAACAAAGGTTGCATATACAAGTCAGCTAAGTACTTCTACACAGAGGATTGTGGATGATAAACCATAAATTCAACCACTCTCAGCCTGGAAAGTGAACTGGCTAAATTGAGAATTAATATTCCCCTATCATAACTAATGAGAAAAAATTCCTACAGATGACAGGTGATCAAAGCATTAAGCATCAAGCCAGAAATAGGTACAAAAGCATTAAACATTGAGCCAGTGGTACGTACAGATACTGTAAATGTTGCAGATGGTCAACCTGAGCTATTGTTAGGTCCTGAAGTCGATGGACAAACTAACACTGATTTTGTTCCTTCTTCCTACATCAGTCTGAATATCCATGAAAAGAGACTACACAACAGTATGCTTGATTTGGGTGCTTCTCACAACCCGATGCCCAAATCTATGATGGAAAGGTTGGGGCTTGATATCACCAGACCCTACAAGGACTTCTAGTCTTTTGAATCTAGAAAAGTCAAATGTATAGGGATAATTAATTATTTGTGCCTCACCTTGGCTTGAATCCCAACAAAAATCATGGTGATGGATATTGTGGTTGCAGACATTCATCTGAAATATGGTATGTTGTTATATAGGTCTTTAGGATCTAATTTGAAGGGCACTTTGCAACTAGATATGTCTTATGCTACCATCCCTATATTTGGACAACATAGAAGACTGTATAAAGAGACTCTAATGAAATATATGGTCACCAATCAGGAAAAAAAACACAACTACCCATTATACTCTTTCCACTTTGATCTGGATTCATTCATATTATACAATGATTGTGACTTGGATAATCAAATTGCATAGTTACAAGGTGATGCATCTAGCCTGAAAGAGAATCAAATAATCACTGAGGAAAATAAAACTGTGACAATAGAAAGTGACGAACCAACAAAAGATTTCTAGAGTATGGATTTAGATGGAGCTGTGACCAAAGAGGGATATGGATCTAGGGTTTGGTTGCATAATCATAAAGCAAGGTATTCAGAAATCCACTCTTACAAACTAAATTTCAAGTGCACCAACAACATAGTTTGATGCTCGGCCTGAAGCTACTGAAGAAGGGTGGTGCCAAAAAAAATTATGGTAAGAGATGACTCTGAACTTATCATTAAACAAGTCAAAGGTGATTATTCAGATAAACACCCCAGACTCAGATCTTATAGGAATGATGTTTTGTATTTTCTACAATGTTTCACCGAAGTTGACTTGCAGGTAATGCCCATAGGACAAAACATACTAGTAGATCGATTGACTACTTCAGCAGCCACATGCAAAATACCTTTCCATTCCAATCGCCAATACACAGTAGAGGTGAAGTGTAGAACAAATGTCCCAAATAGCATCAGGTACTGGCAGGTATTCGGCAACGATGAACAAATTGAAGATTTCCTACAGTGTAAGAATGATTTTGAATGTACAAATATAGATGTAGAGAGTGGTGATGCTAGTGTAAATAAGCCGGATTTAGAAAGCAATAGTGTAAATAAATTAGTTTCAAATGAAAAAAATGAAAAAAATGAAGACTCTCATGTTTTGCAATTGAAGAATGATGTTTTACCTAGAGGTTTAGTTACTTTAGAAGATTTTTTTGACTTTCACGATGTTGCCAAAATGCCAAATGTTGAACCTAGTGGTAAGGAGGTCGAAGAATGTAACATAGGAATAGAGGGGAAACCCAAGATGATAAAACTATCCAAATATTTACCCCTCTAGTAAAAACACAAATACATTGAACTATTTAAGGAATATGTAGATGTCTTTTCTTGGATTTATGAGGATTTAAAATCTTATGGGACAAGTATCATACAACACAAAATCCCAATAAAAGAAGAACATAAGGCTTTAAGGAAGAAACTTAGGAGAATTAATCCAAAGTTACTACCCTTGATAGAAAAGGAGTTTAAAAAGATGTATGATGTCAAAATTATAGTCCACTTAAAATTTTCAAAATGGGTTTCCAATCTGTTTCCTACCAGAAAGAAGACTAGTGAAATCAGGATTTGCATTGATTTTAGAAACCTCAACAAGGTTTCCCTCAAAGACAACTACCCTTTTCCTAAAATGGATCACATCTTACAAAAGGTAGTTGGTGACAGTAGGAACTCTTTACTAGTTGTTTCTTTGGGCTATAACCAAGTCCTTATCCACCCAGATGACAAGGAAAAAATAGCTTTCACCACACCCTGGGGAACTTTCATGTATGTGAAAATTTCCTTTGGTTTGATGAATGTGGGTTCCACTTTCCAAAGAGAAATGGATATTTCTTTTGTGGACGAGTTTGGTAGGTTTATAGTCATATATTAGGATGATGTTATTTTCTACTCCAAATAAGATGAGGAACATTTACAACATCTCAGATGAGTTTATGAGAAGTGCAGAAAGTCCAGGATTTCATTGAATCCCAAGAAAACTCCTTTTGGTTTAGAAGAAGGCAAGTTGTTGGGGCATATAATCTGTAAATATGGAATTAAAATAGACCCCAACATAATAGAAGCTATCCAAAAATTAGACCACCCTAGCAACATTAAAGAATTGCAATAATTTATTGGTAAAATAATTTTTCTGAGAATATTCATACCCAATCTGGCAGAACTCCTCGGGAATATTACAAATATTCTTAAAAAAGACACAAAAATAAAGTGGAACACTGAATCTAAACAATCATTTGAGAAAGTAAAACATACACTTATAGAAGCCACGGTCTTGATCATTCTAGATCACACTAAAGACTTCTATATATTCTCTTTTGCCTTTGAACACACCATTGCAGCAATACTATTGCAAAAAAATAGTGAAGGGCATGAACAACCAATATATTTCTTTAGAAATTTATTGAGAGATGCTGCATTGAATTATAATATAATGGAGAAATGAGCTTTTTCCCTAGTAAAATCCATAAAAGCTTTTAGAGTTTACATTCTCCATTCTCATATTATTGCTTATGTTCCAAAGGTAGTGGTGAAGGATATCCTGACTCAAGATAACTCAGATGGTAGGAGAGGGAAGTGGATTGTAGTGATCCTTGAATATGACAGAAATTAAACCAACTAAACTAATCAAGGGTCAATGTTTAGCCAAATTGATGGATTAATCAAATTTTCATGCTTTAGACATAAATTTCTTAGCTGCAGTTGATGAACAAGAAGAGAAGACGACTCCACATATCAAAGAGGTATATCCATGGTACGTACAACTCATATTTATATTACATAATTTACAAGTTCATCCTGGTATGACTAAGACTAAAGATAAATTCTTAAAATTAAAAACATTGGAATATTGTATTCTGGATGGAAACTTTTATTAGAAGGATGTTAGAGGCATTTTACTTAACTGTTTATTAAAGGATGAAGCTGACAAGGCATTGCAGGATTTCAATGAAGGATATTGTAGAGTACATATAAGTTGGAAGACTACCGCTAACAAGATCCTCAGAGTTGATTTTTACTAGCCCACCCTGTTTGCATATGTTCACAAAAAGGTAACCTCCTACCACAAGTGCCAAGTCTTTCAAGGAAAAAGGAAGCATTTTCCCCTACCCCTCAAACCTATCTCAATAGAAGCTCCATTCTAGCAATGGGGTTTGGACTTTATTGGTGATATTCATCCACCCTATTCAGGCCAACATAAGTGGATCCTCACAGCTACATACTACTTTACAAAGTGGACTGAATCTATGCCCTACACACAAGCCACTGACTCTATCATTATTAAATTCTTGGAAACTAATATTTTGTCTCATTTTGGATGCCCTAGGAAGATCATAACTGAGAATGAAACAACTTTCAGATCCAAAAATCTAATAGAATTTTGCAGCAAGTACCATATTACTTTGGGACACTCCACAACTTATTACCCTCAGGAAAATGGGTCAGTTGAGTCCTCAAATAAAATTTTGGTGAATATCATTAAAAGGATGCTGTAGGAAAATAAGAAGTCCTCGAATAACAATTTGGTTCATGCACTCTAGGATGATAGACTGACCACAAAAAGATCAATTGGTATGTCCCCATACCATTTGGTATATGGCATTGGTGCAATTTTCCCCACCTCTTTAGGAGTCCCTGCCATGATATTGTTGCAAGACGTTCAAGCAGAGCCTAATGATACCCAAAGGATAATACATCAGATGATCCAACTATAGAAGTCCAGAGAAAAAGTGTATAACTAGACCCAGTAATCCAAGAAAACATCAAAAATATTTATGACAGGAGAACCAAGGAAGATGATTTTTAATTGGGTGACCTAGTACTGAAATGGGATTCTAGAAATGAAGACAAGGGAAAGCATGGGAAGTTCGACAATATGTGGAAATGCCCTTACATAATCTAGGATTATAGAGGTAATAACACATTTTTACTCAAAGATAGTGAAGGAGAAGATCTGCCAGGAGGACCCATCAATGGCAGGATGCTCAAACATTATGGTCCATGGGAATAAATATTTTCAACATTCACTTCATTGTACAAACTGTTTTTACTTTTATGTTATGTGTGGGTGTTATTGATCATATGGATGAAGCCTGGAGAGAAGGCCCTAAGGCAATGACCAGTGTCACAAGATTTTAAAAATAACACAAATCAAGTTGCAGAAAAAGCACTCGAGGAGAATTTTCAAAACACCAGGTAGCATGTTCTTGGCACCTCACAAGAAGATCACCATCCCCAGGTGGAGCCACTATTATAACCCTATGTTTCATAGGATCAAGTGGTGATTATGAATTTTTCCTTCTAGTTTTATTTTTGTTGTAAATAATGTTTCATTCTGCAAATGATTTACAAAAGAAAGAAAAACAAAAGAAAACAAATAAAACAAAGAAAGAAAAAAGAAAAGAAAAAGAAAAAGAATAAAAATAGAAAAAGAATAAAAGAGGGTATGAAAATAAAAATGATAAAACCCCATGCAATAAGTATGGCTTGATTCATACTATCTAACCATGGTGAAGTCCTTTGAATTTATGCAGATAGGTTAGTGAATAAGATTGTCTAAACAATCTAATCTTAGCCAAGATAGAGAGGTTAGTGAATAAATTTGATCAAACAATTTAAACTTGATCAAATGTCTTATGTTAGAGTAATGCTTTAGCCCAATAGTCTAATTCAGGTTAATTTTTCTAGGTGATTAGAGTAGGACATAGGTTAGTAGGCTTTCATTTCAATAAAACTGATGAAAAATTGTAAATTCTTTGATTTGAGATAAAATGTTGTATTTTAACCCCTTGGTGAAAAAAATGAAAGAAGGGGAACAACAAAAAACCCATAAAAGAGCGTTATCCTAACTTTTCTGGTGATATATCATGTTTGGCTCTTTGTTCTAAAATGTGCACCAATCTCAGCAGTCCATCGACACGTGCCTAGATCTACGACTGGTAGAAGATATCAGACACCCCCCCCCAACCATTCTACCTTTAACGGTGGGGNGGTGTGAATAAGTGGTTTTTCCTAGGCGAGCCCCTCCTAACGTGGTGCATTCTTGTTAACTCAGAAACCCCCTACTCTATACCACTTAATGCCTACCCCAACCTCTGAGCAAGCCGCTAAACCGCCTGCTCATACCACCTCCACACATCGACATCACACTCCACTACCTTCATCCATACGTCATGCTCCACTACTCTGCCAACACATACCCCTCCACTCACCTATTGCCAGTCACGTCCCATCCACCGGTTATCCACTCACTTTCCTCCACATCACCTCCATATATATGTTACCGGTTATCAATGCAGTCGACCATGACCGTTAACTAGCTAACTCATGATTCACTCCCCAACGTACACCCGTTCATCCACTTAATACCATTTTTTCACAAATGTCGCATTGCTCACAATCCAAATGCAACCAAATCCACCTTTCACCATTCTCTTCAGTCAACGACTGCCATTAATGCCTGGTAAACACAGTTAACACCCTTTTCTTTCATATTTTCATGGATCAGTCAGATAGATGGTGCCCAAATCCAAATCTTCAGAGATTGAAGAGAATCCGTTCCTCCCACCTCCCATCGACCTAGATTAGATACCTCTGTCTGATAAGGATTACTTAATTGCAGAGCCAAAGTGTGAATTTGACTTCTTGAAATTTCACTTCTGGATCAAAGATACCTTTTTGGACCAGAGTGACAGTATTGGATTCTAGGAGTCCAATCTCCCACTGTACCTCTTCCCTCAGACATATTATTTTCCGAAGTTTTCTCTAAAATTCCAGGCACACTATCTCCCTAGCCAAAGAGCCATTGTTTTTTCATCCAATGAGACTCTTTTCACCATTATCGTAGAAACAATAAACTAGATAATGTAGATACCCATAGATGACTCTCTTTCCCCTTTTTCCATTGAAAATCTGACCGAGATGTACCAGAAGTTGTTCTTCCCCTAGAGAGCGCAAATATTTGAGCTTTTCCTCCCTGAAAATGCCTAGTTACCCAAGAATAATCCCCCTACCATTCCTCCATTTTCTCAGTGAAAGGTAACCAAGTTATTTCTTCCCTGTGTTGTCTTCTCAGATATTATTCAGATGAGTGGATAGATGAACCCGTCCTTGGTTTTCTATACATATTCTCCACCGAAGAGAAGGCCACTACACAGTTCAATTTCATCTAGTTCTTGGCCAACAACATTCATGAGAAACTCTTCATGTTTTCTACAGAGGGCATGTTCAGGTATTCTTTGATATTGGCATACATGTTCATATATTTCCAAGAAGAGAAGTTCCCCTTCTCCCTCCAGAAGTTCAACCAAGATGGTAATCCATAAACTATCACATCTTGCACATCATTAGTGAGAAAGAACTCATCTAAGTTCAATTTTAAGGAGTTCATCGATCAATTTTACCACCTCATTGTAAGCATGCTAAGTGGATGAAAATAACCCAAGATACATGAAGAAATTCAAAGGATTCTACATCTATCAAACCTTGCTAAAACATGTGACTGGTACCTGTACCAGGATCACATAGAGATTAGAGTTTATGGATGTGAATTGGCCCCTTACAAGTTGCCCAAATACTTTTCTGTCATTATATTCTCTCTAGAATATATCAGGTAGATGATTAATTCAGATGACATTCATTTTGTGGCTTTCAAGAAAAAAAACAACTTAGGATCAAAGGGTAGAGTGGTTCTTTCATCTGCAACAATAGAGCTGCAAGGGAAGAGGCCAACAAGATTTGAAAAGAAATGAAGTTCAGTCTCAGTTTTCCTTGACACTATGACCCATGTGGAATTATTATAGAAACAATATTAAAGAACATAATTTCCCCCTATGCTCATGTGCCTAAAACAGAGATAGAGAAATTCATTAACCAAACAGAGTGGGAGGAAAACACTCTAATTGACACTGAACAACAACCTTCTCCTACTAGAATTTCACAAACAAATACTCCACATGTACCATTAGATAAAATGACCAAAAATAATTTTTCTCCCTTATCTATAGAGGTCTCAGCAGAAGACTTCCAGGTTTACCAAAAGAGGCCCAAAACTAGTCATACTCCTGATAGGTCTGGAGGAGAAGAAATTTAGTCCACCATAGTGATGGAGGGACAAGATCCACCACTTTTATCAAGCAGTCAGCAAACGATGTTCACTTCCTCATCAAAGAAGCAACCTGATACAACATTGACAACCAAATCCTCACAGGAGTCTTTAGGACTCAATAGTTTTGAGAAGTATATTTTAATCAAGATGAAAAATTAGATGTTGACTAATAGTACCTATGCTCAATTCTAGAAGAAAACATCTACAACACAACATAGTTTTCTCTCTTCTTTTGACACAAAGAAAGGGAGGATGCACATGACATACTTGCAGTCACAGGTGCCTCAACCCAAAGAAATTTCTGATTATAAAAGGTCAACATTTGAGTTTGATATCAAAGAGGTGCATCTAGGTGATCAAATGGATATGCACATGTAGACTAGAGAAACAATTTTCTCCACCCTGGAAAATACCTCCATGACTGTTGCAAAGTTGCAATTTTCCTTGAACAATGTCTAGACTCAGTTGAAGTTGGAGAAAGTTTCTTCTTTTGCAAAAGATAAGAAGATAAAATCTCAGGAGGAACTGGTACTCAAAATTGGATATGATCCATCCAATGTCAAAGTAGGAGAAGATCTCTTCAAGAAGAAGAGCATTGGCATAGCCTCCCTGAGGAAACAACTGAAAATCCCTACCACAGAAGACCCAGAGGTGAAGGAAATGACCGAGATTGAAGACCACAAGGAGGAAATGTTGAAATTAATAATGGAGTAGAATGCACAGCTTAAGGAGATGGAAGTCGTGCTGGAGAAGCTAGTCAAAGAAAAAGAGTAGAATGTGCCAATGGTAGTCATTCCACTAAATGAAGTCCCTCTCATAGGGTTAAGTACAAAAACAACAACAACAACCACCACAGTGGAAATTCCAGCAACAACCTCCGTAACAACCATAGATGCATCAAAAAAGTTGGCAAATTCCATGGAGGACATGTCTCTGCGAGAACAATAAATCAAAAGAATGCATGATGACATCAATAACCTTCAAAAACTAAAGTCCATTTTTCATTCAAGTTACAACACTGAGATGCACAAGTCTCAGAGGCTCAAGCAAGAAATTCAGAAGTTCAAGAAGGAGATAGTCATGTCTAAGACACTGTCAAAAGCCAAGGAAAATATTTGGATAGACATCTGCAAATCCATGATAGAGATGTCGCCACTCATATAGATTATGTTTGAGCAGCATGAACTGGTGCAGAGAAGTAGACATGCCATTGACAAAATAAAAGGAGAATTGGGAGAAATGCCTACAGAGGTAAGTGAGATCATTAGGTTCTTGAACTCTAAGACAAAGGAGGAGCTAGAGGCTTTGGATATTGAGGATAGGACATAAACTATCCTTGATTTCAAGAAATTTTTGACCAAGAGAGGATTGATACTGCAACTCAAGGAGAGATCCCAGACGATGGATATTGGAGTTCAAAGGTTTTTCAACAATATTGAATCTCTATAAAAGAAAGGTCCTCCAGGTTTACTAGTTATCAATGACAAGATGATTACTCTCTCTCACTACAAACAAAAGATCATCACAGTGGAAAAAAATGGCTCTAAATTTGCAGGGATACAGGGAAAAATTACTGGCAAATCATTCTTCGAGACTCTGCAATTGGACCTCAACATACAACACGAGATCAAGTACATATTCATCACCAATCCCACCTTTTCCAAGTACACAGAGATGGATGAAGTTTACCGAAGGTTACTCAAAGTTACCATCCCTAGTCAAAATGAATGTGATGACCTGTGTTCTTTGATCAAGTAGGAGATGATGTACACAATCTGAGTCAGCATGTGGAAAAGTCATAGTCAATTCAAATATGAATCACCAACCACCTTGCTCATAATCAACACCAAGGATTCGAGAGGATCATTCACCATTCCTACTTTTTTGTAAAATGTAATATAGTTAGTTAGATTTTCTCTCCACCATATCCTGATCATTAATGACAGGATCAAATGTAATTTTTCTATAAATAATTCAGACTTCAAAGTATTGAAGGTTGATCTTTATGCCCAAGCAAGCTATATCTGTAATATTTTTGATGAGATCTACCAGTAATAAAAAAGATGATTCACAGGATTCTTGCCTATTGATGTTGGTGATGTTAAATTCTCTTTGTTAAATGTTTATCTTACTTTGTTATGATTCTGTTTTCTATATTTGATCATTTAAAATAATTTTAAGTGCATTATTTATCTCGAATACTCTGTTTCTGGATTTTAAATATCTGAATGTTGTTCTTTTGATATTATAAAAAAAATAAAATTAAATGCTTCATTATTGTGATTGACTATCTCACCTATTTTTTCATTTCATCGCTTTAATTATAAAAGATCCAACATTTGCATTATCTTGCCTTATAAAACAAAACAACACACTTCTATTAATTTAACTAGCCTAATATTTAAAACCTGAACATATCTAAATCTTACAAAGAGATCCCTCTCTGAAACTCCCAGAGCTAGATCCCAGTTTCAAAGTCATTAGGTAAGTTACCTCTGTTAAATTTCTTCTACCCTTGACAACCTCTGGGAAGTGCTAACACATTCCATTTTGGAAGATGGACAAGTGAAGTTGGAAAAGATACATACTAGCCAGAATCCTACAAACATGTTAACAAAGGTAGTAACTAGGAAAAATTTAGTTCCTTCTCAGTTTTAGTTGGTTTGCAAGCATGAAGATGAAGATAAGAAATTTTCCAAGGACAAGGTGGATCATATTCCAATGGGTACAACAAAAATGGAGTTGTTGTGATGAGTCTCCAAGTGGGAGATTGTTGATTGTGGAGCATGATTATCTTCCTAATTCATATGAAGGTCCAAGAAACTATAATATACACAATTCAAATATTTTAATTTCATATTCAATATGAACCTTTCATTATAAGGTCATGACCATGACAACATAAGTTATGTTAGGGTTTTTATCCCTAGAAGACAACCATCTTTTATGTATGAGGTAATTGCATTGCGACGATAGATGAATGTGAATATTGTATTCTGAGAGAGGATAATGTGAGAGAAAGAAGAGGAATTTATAGCAGATGTGGTGTAGGTTGTATCCTTTCATTTTTTGGATAGATATAGCCCACATTGGGTGAACCATATATATCTTTGTCTCTATTGTATTGTGTATGTTCTATGTTTTATTTCCGCATTTGTTTTATTTAGTACTCTAAGATACTGTTTTTCTAATAGATAATATATCCTAATTCTGACAAAAATAATGTATAATTTAATCCCAAGACTAAACCATAATTAAAAGTATGCCCTCAACCTCATAATAATAAATCATTTCTATACAAAACATGGTGCAAAGTCACATAGAAAATAGGGTAAATGATTAAAGAAAAGCTATGTTTTTAAATAATAAAATGTGATAATATAACATGTGTGTCATTTCAAGAAATATCATGGGTGTAAAGCCATCGCCCATGTCATCTTGGCATAAGGTAAAAACAATGAAATAAATATAAACATTTTACATCAAAACAAAACCATTAACCCAACAACGAAAATGAAAAGGGAAATATATGATGCCAGTAGATTAAAAGAGACTTATATCTTTGATTTTTTCATTACAATAGCTAGTTCATAATATTAACCAGTTTATATTATTCACAAATTAAAATATGTTTCTTGGCTATTTTTAC
>ML787154.1:302107-327249 GCA_009831015.1 Picea engelmannii
CATGACCCTCAAGACTTAACTTTTAACCTTCTACCCGAATCTGAAACCCCTTTCTTCACATGCATACAAGAGAAGACTAAACCAACCTTTTTCCGGACGGCTGAAGTAGATCCTCCGTTGAGCTTCTTATCCCCTTGCTGCTGTTGCTCCTTCCAAAAGATTCCCTGCAATCACGACAAGACTATACATGCATGCTACTGATCTATTATAAGGTTAGAGATAAAACATAAATCAAATTACAAAGATGAGACTCATGTATGCGGGACGGGAAAAGTATCTTCTTCATTAATCTCAATATGAATCAACTTACAATGATTTCTGAGATCGGCCACCGTTCCACGATCCTGATCCTAGGCTCTTCCTCTTCTTTTTTGTCCTTCAACTGCTGCTGCATGAATTTCTCCTAAAGCTTGAGGCAAGGCTAAAGGGTTGGGACAAAACTGGCTTGGTAATTTGGCAGAGTTTCTTTGCTATGATTTTCCTCCTTTGAATAGTACCCCTACCCCTCCTTTTATAGGCTAGAAGGAGCTAGGGTTTTGGACGAACTCTCGGCCATGCATGGTGGGGAGTTCTAGTTAACTCACCAAAAGCTTCTCGTTCTGTCGACAACTTTCCGTTTTTTGTGTTTTTTAGGTATCTGCGGGCTATAGTGGGCCTGCTAGCGGGTACCCGCAGGCTGTAGTGGGCCTGCCAGCGGATGCTTTTTAAAAATGAAGTTTTTAGAAGAGTTGTTCAGCATGGCTTTGGCAATGAAGGACAATGAGTTGGCCTGATGCCAGGTAAGCATGTGTGGTGCAATTTAGGGTTATAACAATAAGTAACAACTGCAAGATAAGCCAAAATCAGAATCAATCTTGAAGAAACCTATAAGAAGTAAAGATAGAAAGAAGTCAACAATCAAGAGAAAATTGGAAAAATATTTGTTACACTTTGCATAAGGCAATAAGGATGCAGAAGGAAGCATGGACTCTCCTAGATGGAGGGAAACAATTATATATTTCCAAAATAAGAGCATGCATTCATGCATGAATAAAGTATTCGGAGGGAGCTAATATTAAATAATATGATCCATTGAATTTGATGAAGTGTCTATTCATGTTCCCATCAATGGTAGCAACCATGAAAAGAAGCCTCAAAGTCTCCCTGGTTGTCCATCCACATCCATGATCCTATGATGAAAGGGAGAAGTCAGAATCTTTAGGTCATGGAATCTATAGAAAAATTCATTGACCAAAGAGATAAAGAGAAACATGAGGAATAACATGAAGATTCCAAGAAAGAAATAAAGGCTACAACAACCAGTCATTATATCAAGAATAACAAGACTACCAGATTGATATGAACCTTCTAGAAGCAATCAAGCAGAAGAAATGAAATTTGTGATGAAGAACAATGTATGGAAGAATTATGAATGAAATCATTGCAAGATCCATAACCAAAGGATCTCCCAGATGGAGGGAGAGGACTATGATGATAGCTTGTTCCAGTAAACCAGCCATACCTCTACATGAGCCATTATATCATCCACACTATCCATGGTTTGGAGCTTACATCAGATGAATGCAAAGATTGTTCTCCAAAATAATTAAACAAAGAGCGTATGAAGAGAAACCTCAAGGTTTTAAGGTATACCATAAAGAGACCCTTGTATGCAGATGAAAGAAGACAACTTGGTAAAGAACCTCCAATACACAACAAAAGTGTGGTGAAAAAATATCTATAACATAGATATTGTATCAGAATGGTTATTCAAAATCTCAAGATGATGGATTGCTAATCCATGACAAAACATCATGATGGTAGAAGAAGTACCACTTGGATATGTTCCAGTTTGATCCGTGCCATGATGTTATGAGCTAGCAGGAAACAAAATATGAATCCACCAATGATATACTATATCGATCAGAGCTATATGAAGCCTTCATAGAAAAACAGTGTTCGAGAAAGATCGAACTAGATTTGAGATCAAGCATTACATTCTCCATGATGAAATCCAGAAAAGAGAAGTGGTTCTCCAATATATATATCTCCACATATGAGCAGATAAGTAGATATTTTTGTAAGGCCTATGTCCAAGATGAAAGAGTTTGCATACTCAAGATGGAGCTCGTGGGAACAACTTCCTTATTGAAAAAGGAAGAGATGACTCTCAGGTTGGGAGGGAGCACTGATTTTTTATTGATTTATGGACAATCATTTTTCAAGTTCGAAAAATGGTCAAGGATGAGTAGTTCCTTTCCAGTTTAGAAAGTGGTTTGATATTTCAAAAGGATAGGCATTTTCCATTTTGGAAAATGGTCCAGATCGAATGGTCATTTTCGTAATGAAAATGGTTTGATGGATTGTTGATGTACCATAGACAACGATTCCATTTGTGGCCAATGTGGGGGAATGGTCTCAGAAATTCTCTCTTCTTGATGGTCACCCTCAGTAGTGGTCAATAAGACTGGTCTGCCTCGCTATACAATCATTCTTTTGAAGCTCATAGTTGTGAGAAGTTTTGAAGAATGGTCCATTTTGGAGGTTGGTGCGGGACAATCATTTCCTTAGGAAATGGTCTAGATAGTCATTCCATAGGGCAGATTCATTCTCTCTAGGTTGCACCTTGTTTAGTGCTGGAGGAATGGTCCAAATAGGTGAATGGTCCAAGTTCAACAATCAGGGATAGACATTCCCTAGGGAAGACTCATTCTCTCTAGGTTTCACTTTGTTTAGTGCTGGAGGAATGGCCCAGATAGGTGAATTGTCCAGGATCAGAAATGGGGACAATTATTCTTCCTTTCGTGAGAAGAAAAGTCCATATATATCATCATTGATGTTTTACATTACGAGGGTAGATTCTCTTCGAGATCTCACAAATGTCAGTGGAAGAATGGCCCAGATGATTCAATTTATATCATAACAATGTTTTCTATGCAAGTTGATATCAGATGATGGAGACTATATGTCTCCAGATAGTAGATGTATACTACTATGGTGGATGTGTTCCACTGATTGTGTCTATATTTCACTGATCAAGTATCTGTGTGCTACTTGGTGTGGCTATGTACCACTAGATTGTAGTCGTGTACTACTATGGATAGACACAGTTTTGTTCTATTGAATGACATTGTTCTGATTGCCTTGAAAACTATTAGTAGTATTGGAAATGATTATCAGCTACATGGATGATCAATGGACAGAGATTCCCCATACGGAAAATGGTCCAAGACATTTATTGTTCTAGGACATATGTCTGGATTAGAAGAATGGCTCTTATGTCACTCTGTGGAGTGAGTGACTTATCCAACATCATGTATGATTACTCATATGGAGTATGGTTTCGAGAGATGATGCAGCTAATGAAACTGATAGGGATGATGGTGCTCATGATCTAATCATGAGTTAGTGTATATGACTATGTTGATGGTACTGGGTGAATGGTACATTTTTTCTCAAGACTGTTGTCTTCAATACCTCCATAGCTAGGAGGGAGTTTTGATATTATGGTAGTTGCAAAAGGTATTTACCTCCATGTGTAAACCTAATGAGAATAGAATATTCCAGGAAGAAAGAAGAAACCCTAATTAATTGTTTAATAACCCTAGAAGACAAGTCAGCTCAAGAGAATGACTTGTATTAGGTTATTAGCCTCCAAGAGAAGAAGATGGCTAAAGGAAATGTTATATACTAAAGAATTAGTACCCAGAATGAGAAGTCGGCCCAGGAAGTCTGTCAAAAATAGTATAAATATAGGAGGCCAATATTCATTTTGGCTAGTATTCTCAAAACTATAGAAGTGTAACATCCCTCTCTGGCACACTGAGAAAACTTATTCTTTGAGGACACTTGCTTGCAAGTGATCCAGACTATTACGATATTAAAACATTTGTGTTTGATTATGATGCGTTATGGTAGATGACATGATGTTTTACTGCATTTACATAGACAGGTGCTATTGACTCGGTTTTATTGAGTGTGCAGGGTTTTGAACCTTGAGGATGCAGAGGCATCGACGGAACCCCTTAGACTCCAGATTGAGTTAGGGAGTGTGCTATTGGGGTTTGATGGTTTTACTGTGATTTTAGTATGTTTGATTAGATGATATGATGTGGACATGTTCTAACATGGTTGTTGATGATACAGGCTGATGATAGCTTGTCGACCAGACTCACATATGGAGTAAAGGGGCCACACACATGACTACCAGAGAGGTTGAGGGAGAGGTCGTGGCTTGAACTGTAGGTCAACGATTACCTAGTTCGAGAGGACCCACGATGCCATGAGGGCAGACTGCGATAGTTTCTCACGATGATTCTAAGGGGCACCCAATAAGGTGGGGTCCTTATTCCTTAGAAGCCCTTAGTTTCCCACAAGTTCACCTGGAGGAGTGTTGACTCCAGGGGTTATTGATGTCTACCAATCAGTCAAGAGGCGAGTGGCACCCTTGGAGCACGTGGTGCATCCTGAAGGGCACTTCATGCAAAAGAAACACAAGAGGCGAGTGACAACCTTGGAGCACGTGGTGCATCCTGAAGGGCACTTCGCGCAAAAGAAACACAAGAGGCGAGTGGCACCCTTGGAGCACGTGGTGCGTCCTGAAGGGCACGTCACACAAAAGAAACACTAGAGGCGAGTGGCACCCTTGGAGCATGTAGTGCGTCCTGAAGGGCACGTCATGTTGATGATGTTAAAGGAACGAACCTAGATGGCCTAAGACTAATGTCTCATTAAGAAATTAAAAAGAAAACAACTTCCCTAATTAAAATGTTACCTAGTTCAGAATCTAAGTCCTAAGTCTAAAACTTCGCTAGGGCTAAAATTTTGTCTACCCTCAAGAAAAATACCTTATAAAAATAAAATAATAAATTTTAAACTAAAAACCACTTAAGTAATAGTTGTGGACTTCATAAATTTTTGGGTAAAATGAAGAGAGTAAGAACTTAATTAAAATATGTGGATATCAAAGGTAAAGAAGAAATAAATTATTTAACTTGTGAAAGTGTAAAAAGATATTAAATTAATAATAAAAGGAAAAGAGTAAATAGCGCAACTGTCATTTTGGATCTAATAAAAAGGGGAAAGAAGGGAATAATAAAAATTAGGAAACTAAGGAATGGAGGAAACATAATAAGGGAAAGAGGGGAACTTTTGGTAAAAGGCGAGGTCAACATAGTAAAGAATCTGCAATTAAGAACCTTCTAATTTGAACTAAATTAACAACTTCATTTTAGGGAAAGTATTTAAACCTGTGAGGGAATCTAGGAACACCTAGGAGTAAATTTAGGAGCAACTCTAGGTGGGTGAGGGAAATAAGACAATTTAATAATTTAAAGAAAATAGTTAATAGAGAAACGTGGGGGATGGATGACACTTGTGTGAAGGAGAATATTTAGAAGTTTTTTATTAAAACTTAATTTAAATGTGATTTAGGGAAAGATGGAAGTTCTAAAAACTCTATAAAAGAAGGGGAAGAGAAGGAAGAGGGGGATTGGTTGTTAGTGTAACGTTACACTGCCGGATTTGTGACTTGACTAATTACTTGTGGGGTGTTGGGATTTCCCAGCTCAGATAGGAGTGGTAGATTGGCCTTGTGAGATGAGCTGGGAGCTAGATGTACCATCTGGATAGTGTGTGGCCCCTTTGCAGCTCATGGGGCTAAGGGGGAAGCAGAGTACCGCTAGCGTTGGCTAGGAGGTATCGGTGAGGTCTTGGCGGTCGGCGAGCGGGAGCGGCACGGAGTTCAAGTGTGGGATAGCGTCTTTGGGTTATTCTCCGTCGATCACAGGTACGCAAGTGCGTTTGTTTGTTTAAGAATAAAAGGAAAATTGTTTAAAGTTGTATATGAATTCTTATGATGATGATTGATGTGTTGAATTTTGGATCATCCCATTTCCTTCTTGTTGTTTTCTATGCCTAGACTGTTATAACCCCACAATCCTTTTGATGCGTTATCCTTGGCTCTAGAATTCTCTTACTATTGGCTGCAATTTCTTATTGGTGTTCTTTAGACGTTTATAAATTATGGTGGGCATTTATATCTGACTGCGGGCATTTTGTTTTAATGTGGGCATTTATATATGACCGTGGGCATTTTTATATATGGCTATGGGAATTTGTAATAATGGGGGCGTTTATATATTACTGTGGGTATTTTGCATTGCTGTAGGCGTTTATAAATTATGGTGGGTATTTGTATATATGGCTATGGGTGTCTTGTAATAATGGGGGTGTTTATATATTACTGTGGGCATTTTGCATTGCTGTAGGCATTTATAAATTATGGTGGGCGTTTCTATATATGTCTATGGGTGTTTTGTAATAATGGGGGAGTTTATATATTACTGTGGGCATTTTTCATTGTTGTAGGCATTTATAAATTATGGTGGGCGTTTTTATATATTGCTATGGGCGTTTTGTAATAATGGGGGCATTTATATATTACTATGGGCATTTTGTATTGATGTAGGCATTTATAAATTATGGTGGGCGTTTTTATATATGAATGTGAGCGTTTTGTTTTAATGTGGGCATTTATATATGAGCGTGGGCATTTATATCTGACTGGGGGCATTTTTAAATATGGCTATGAGTGTATTGGCATTCTGTTTTTGTAAAATTTAGTTTTGAGAATTCGTTCTGGCAATGAGTGTATTGGCATTTTAGTTTTGTAAAATTTGTTCTGAGAACTCGTTTTGGCAATGAGTGTATTGGCATTTTTCGTTTTTGTAAAATTTAGTTCTGAGAATTAGTTCTGGCGATGAGTGTATTGGCATTTTTGTTTTGTAAAATTAGTTCTAAGAAATCATTCTGGCAATGAGTGTATTGGAATTCCGTTTTTGTAAAATTTAGTTCTGAGAATTCGTTCTGGCAATGAGTGTATTGGCATTTTCGTTTTGTAAAATTTGTTCTGGCAATGACTGTATTGGCATTTCCATTTTGTAAAATTTAGTTCTGAGAATGCGTTCTGGCAATGTGTATTGGCATTTCCGTTTTTGTAAAATTAGTTCAGAGAATTCGTTCTGCACTGGGTGTCTGGTATTTTCGTTTTGTATTGTTCTGTAAATTCATCTCTGGCAACTCTATCCCTGGCAAACAAAGTTCTCCCTCCTTAAACTGTTATTGATTTCTAGATTGTCTCATAACATATGCACAACGATTTATCTAATTTATGGATTGTCTCTTAATTATAGGTACAACATTTCATCCTTATTTTTTGGATTGTTTCTAATTGTATGCACTGGTGTACCCACAAGGATCTTAAGTAACTTTTACTGGATAGAAATCCCGTCCTTATGGTGACACCATTTTCTTTTGATTATGCATTAACAACGTTTCAACTCCTTCATATAGGGTAAATTCCCAGCTTTATATTTTGGTTTACGGTGACAACTATCATTTGTTAATCTTGCTGCTTCCTTTTACCTTTATCCCTTTTGGATATTTACAGGTGTAGTAAAACTTTTATCCCTTGCCTTAGCCCTCAATTATTTATTAATACCAAAGATAGGCCGATAAGATATCCACTGTCTCGTATGTTTTCACCTTTTTTCTCTATAAATTTTATTTGGATAGATCTTAATATCGTTATTCCGTCGTTATCTTTTGTTTTGACTTTTAATTTATTCTAGCTTGTTATATGGGGCATCGAAAATGCACATGATCTATCAAGTGTAGAGTTTCATTATTATTGGATGAAGGGTATGAATATTGTAGAACCTTTTTAGATATCTTTGCATGATTATGAAATGGTTTAAGATTTTAAAAATGATTATTATAATTAGATTGATGAAGTGTTTCCTTTATTAATAATAATAATAATAATAATAACAATTATTAATATCATTGTTACTATTATCCTTACCAGTGGGATGAGGAATTTGTGTGTAAAGGTTGTTAAGATATACACGATTTAATTCCTTGGACATTGTTGTATATATTCCCCACGATTATTGGTTAGTCATTTAAATTAGAATTTTTATAACAATAATAACATTTTAAGGTAAATTGATTTAGATGGAACTATGATGACTCTTGAAAAATTAAAATTCACAAAGGAAATTGTTTCAAGGTGGATTTGGATTGTACCTTATGATATTATTCGCTTTAGACATGCATTGTAGGGCTTGTAGTGGAGGTTGGAATAAGTTGTGTTAATTTCCTTATTGGCTTTATTAATTATCATTGTCTTGTAATGTGATTGTTATTCTTGCAAAGTTATTGTAACTTAAAATGAAATGGTGTTGTCATTTTATGGCAATGATATTGTAGTTTTATTGTTATGGATAACACATAAGAGGTAAGGTGATTGTTATTTTTGCAAAGTGATGCAGGAGCATCGCAATTACCAAAGCGAGCGTGGAGCCAGTGCATGTGTTTTTTAACACATGACATATTACTTGGAAAAATTCTTTTTGGAAATGAAGTGCCAAACCTTTAAGGAACCATTTATGAAGGAGTGCCTTTTGTATATTGTATCAGACCTCGAGCCAAACTCTCTTGTCTGAAGTAGATAGGAGGCATTTAATCTACTTAATGCTGGTAGATAGGATTTAAGTCTAGATTTGATAGTTTAGAGATTTGAGAGGGAAAATGGATATAGACACCCTCATTGTACCATTGTAAAATAATGGAACCATTCAGGAAAAGAGAAGAGCAAGCAGAGAATAGTGTATGAAGAACACCCATGTACAGGCATTTGAATTAATAGAAGAAAGTTATGATTCAAACTCATGGCTGGTGTTGTTTCTCTGGGTATATTGTTTATGTGCTCATGAATGTTTGTTTCTTGATATGCATTTGCTTGGTATATGTTGTGCATGTGAATTTATGTTTCAACCTAAAGTCTGAAGGGGAGATGGAATGAGTTTCAATTGTTTCTCTATCTGAGCCAGGAGATTCCTGCAAGATGTGCAGTTGAATTCATCCGCAAGGAGTGCGTCGATGAAGGCTCAGTAGTTTAAATTTTGTTCTCATTCACCCGGAAGTGGAAATAGGTTGTTGAAGCCGTGCAAAGAGTGCGCACGCTAAAGAAGAAGTCTCAGTTCTGAATCTGAGCAAAGGGAGATTGAAGACTGCTGCTGCAGGAAGTGCACATAGTCGGAAAGATTCAACACTTGGGAAGTTGTTGAACGTTGAGCGCAGGGAGTGCGTGCAAATTCCTCTAAAGGAATCAGAGTGGAAAAGCTCAGGAGGCATAGTGCCTTTGTGGTATTACAAAGGAGAGCACCGGGTTCTTTCACCGTGAAAGGTTTCAGGTAAGAGTTGCAAGTGCGTGCTCAAAGATCTCTTTTTCCTAAGATATTGTGGAAGCTGGAGAAAGTTCAGGAGGAACAAGGCCTGCGAAATTATCGAAAGGTTGCACATAAGATTTCCGTGCTAAGAAACCCTCAAGGAGGGATAAATCGACGGTCAGGATTCGGTGAAGAAAGTCACAAAATCCCGTCAACCGTCAGATCTCGAGAAGTTGTGTCGGGGTTAAGCCCAGGGTTATAGAGGAGAAGTCCCGATCGAAGTCATCAGGATACCAGAGCATTGGGTTCTTCAAAGGGTAAGGATTGAAGGGTTGAAAGTCTCGAATCTCGAGAGAGGATCAGAGTCATTAATCTCAATAGGGACACGTGGCAGGAAATCCCAGAGAGTCAGGGTTCGGCATTTCAGGGTTCTTGCATCCAAGGGAGTTGTTGCATTAGAAGTCATGATTTCACGATACCCGATAGAGCGACGAGGAAGCGGTGACGTGGAGAGAGTTCACACGTGCATCAGGAATCAGTATATCGGGATTCTCGGTGATGAGAAATTCACGACAGGAGAAGTCGTGAAATCCCAAAATGTGATGGTCCCACAGTCATAGCATTCCAGTGGAGGACAGCCATCATTGTTATCGTAGATCGGGGCTTGGAAGGGTCCATCAACAAGTGTTACAAGAATCGCGATATCCTGAAACGCGATTTCCCAATCACTACTCGAATGTGGGCCATAGGCACCAGGGCATAGGACAGGTGTTGGGGGGTCAAGCCTTGTCATGGGTCAACGCCAAGTAGCATCGATATATCGCGAACTCGGAGGTTCGTGAGTTGGAGCTGCAAGGAATTTCATTAAAAGAGGCGAGGACGTGAGGTTGCGAAAGCACGACAGGAGGGTATCAGCGTCTCGACACATCGGGACTCGGGAGTTGGGGAACCAAGTGCTAGAGGTCGTGAGTAGCGAAGTCATGATAGAAACAAAGTCCCGATAAATTGGGAAAAGGTCAGTGTTGACTGACAGGTCATCGTGAATTGGGGATTTGGAAGGCGAGTTATCTACGACAATGCAAGTGGTGATTTCTCAACGGAGAAAATTCCCGATAGGAGCACTGAAAACATTCGGAGAATATTCATCGGGGTTTGAGGATTTGTAAGACCCAATCTCATGGGTGTAGGACTCGCGATCACACGAGGCCCAATTTCCCGATAGGACAAAGGGAGATCATAAGGAGAGTTATGTGGGTGTAGTAAAGTCATGGTAAGGGATTTGAAGAGTATTTCAGCTCTTCAGGCCAAGGAAGTGAAGGTCCTGAGGAAGAGGATGCGGCCTAGGTGGCACGTTTGTGTCAGAGTGGTATCAGAGAGAGAAAGTCTCTTTGCTTTCTGTAGCAGAGAAGAAGAGAAAATTTCACCATGCCGCCGAGGAGAGAAAGACAATCACTGGATCCAGAGGATAGGGGAAACCAGAGAGGAAGAGGAAGACAAGCACAAAATATAGAAATGGAAAGGTAGGTACGTGATCTCTGAGCGAGATTAGAAGATATGGAAGCAGCAGAGAGACACACAGCTAGTGTTGGAGATATGAGTGACTCCGAAGGCGAAGTTGAAGTTGAACAACAAGGAGAAGTTGCAGCCAAAGATGCAGCCAAAGATGCAGCCAATGAGCGATTAATAAAAGCTATCGCCCAGATGAGTTCGAAGACAAAGATGGACATTCCAATTTATGAAGGGAATCTAGATGCATAAGAGCTTCTAGATTGGATCGGATCTCTTGAAACCTACTTCGATTATGAGGATATCGAAGAGGATAAGAAGGTTAGGCATGCTCTCACAAAATTGAAGGGACACGTAGCGTTATAGTGGGACGAGCTTCAAGCAGACATACGTTCCAAAGGCAAGCAAAAGATAAAAAGATTGGATCAAATGATTGCGAAGATGAAGGCAAAGTTCATCCCAAGGGATTATCAAATCACACTGTTCAGGAGAATGCAGAACCTGAGACAGAAGTTGATGACAGTAAAGGAATATACTGAGGAATTCTACAAGCTAAATATCAGAGCAGGTCATCAGGAGAGCGATGATGAAAAAGTTGCCAGGTATATGAATGGCTTAAGATACGATATCCAGGATGAGATGAGTATGACGTTGAAAGCTGAAGAGAAAATAAGCCATAAGCCAACACAGCGAGGCCGAGGTAGGAGCCAGCCAAAAGGTAAGTCAGTTGCCCAAGATAGGTTCCAGAAATCCAAGGATGACTGGAAGAAGCCTCAGACTAGAACAAAAAGAGGTGGAAGTTCCCAGCGAGGCCAACACACTAAACAACGAAGGCAACAAACGGAATAGAGTGGAGGATACGCTGATAATAACACATTTCCTTGTACCAGAGGTAGAGGAAGAGGCAGTGGTGGAGTCATCACATGCTTCACGTGTGGAAAGAATGGACACAAGGCAGTTGACTATCCAGATAGGAATAAGGATGGAGGAGAAGCTCACATCACCGAGGCACAGAGGTGAGATGCTGAGGTAGAAGACGCAGAAGACGGAAGGTCATTGATGATGCGTAAGGTTCTCTTAACACCCGAGAAGGAGGTGGAGGACATAGTTCAAAGGAACAGACTTTTCAGAACCACATGCAAGACCAAAGACAGGAAATGCAAGGTTATTATGGACAGTGGAAGCATGGACAATCTCGTTTCAACCGAGATGGTGGAGAAACTAGAGCTGGAGACAACTGATCACCCGAGTCCATACAAAGTCTCTTGGCTACAGAAGGGACATCAGGTGAGTGTCACTAAATAGTGCTTAGTTGACATCAAGATAGGAGGATATAATTATAAAATACTCTGCGATGTTATTCCTATGGATGTATGTCATTTATTGCTAGGTAGACCATGGCAATATGATAGGAATGTAATTCATGATGGGAAGATGAATACGTATACTTTGGAGAAGAATGGAAGAACACATATGCTACTTCCAATTAAAGATAAAGAAGTAAAACCAGAACCAAGAAATACTATACTTCTCATGAGTGGGAAGGAACTTCTGGCAGAAGTAAAGAAGAAGGAAGATCCACAATTCTTTGTGGTCAGGAAACTGAAAATTGTTTTGACCAGCACAAGAGTGGATGACTTGCTGGAAGAAATTCAGGAACTGTTGGAAGAGTTCTCTGACATTGTGGTAGACGAATTACCTCATTCGTTGTCGTCGATGAGGAGTGTGAGTCATCATATAGACCTCATACCAGGAGCTAGTTTGCCAAACAAAGCTGCGTACAGGTTGACGCTGCAGGAAAATGAAGAAGTCAAAAGGTAGGTACAGGAACTGTTAGATAAAGGGCTAATCAGAGAAAGCTTAAGTCCACGTGTCGTTCCAACGGTACTTAGTCCAAAGAAATATGGAGGTTGGAGAATGTGCATTGATTCCAGAGCCATTAACAAGATAACCATCAGGTACAGGTTTCCATTGCCATGGATGGATGACTTGATGGACTTTTTAAGTGGAGCCAATTTTTTTTCAAAGGTTGATTTGAAAAGCGGATACCATCAGATTCGCATGAGGGAAGGCGACGAGTGGAAGATAGCCTTCAAAACTAACGAAGGGTTGTATGAATGGCTAGTCATGCCATTTGGTTTGATGAATGCACCGAGTACCTTCATGAGATTGATGAATGAAGTGATGAAGGGATTCATTGGTAAGTTTTTCATTGTTTATTTAGATGACATATTGATTTTGAGCAAGACAAAAGAAGAACATCTGAAGCATTTAGCTGCAGTAATGAGGAAGCTACAGTAGGAGAAGTTGTTGATCAACATGAGGAAATCTTCATTTATGAAGACATAACTCATTTACTTGGGATTTGTCATATCGGCGAATGAATTAAAGATGGATCCAAGTAAAGTGGAGGTAATTAAGAATTGGCCATCACCAAGAAATATTTTTGAGGTGAGAAGTTTCCATGGATTGGCTAGTTTCTACAGAAAATTCATCAGGAATTTCAGTGGAATTAGTGCAGTGATGATGGATACCGTCAAGAAAAGACATAAATCTTTTCATTGGACTGAAGAGGCAAAGAAGAGCTTCAATCTGTTGAAGCGGAAGATCACCGAACAACCAGTTTTGGTGTTGCCATATTTTACGAAAGTCTTCTAGGTGAAATGTGATGCAAGTGGCTTTGCCATAGGAGCGGTCTTGAGCCAGGAGGACAGACCAATTGCATATTTCAGCGAGAAGATGGATGAGGCAAAATTAAATTACTCCACGTATGATGAAGAGTTTTATGCTATCATACGGGCGTTGAAGAAGTGGAGGCATTACTTGATCCCGAAAGAATTTGTTTTGTATAGTGATAACCATGCATTGTAGTTTGTGACTCAATAGGAGAAGTTGAATCAAAAACATGCTAAATGGGTAGAGTATATGAAGAATTTTACATTTGTAATTAAACACATTTCAGGTACTGCTAACAAAGTCGCTGATGCTTTGAGCAGGAAATGTTTGTTGTTGCAGGAGTTTCGAGTCAAAACATTGGGTTTTGAAAATCTTAAGGACATGTATGCAGGTGATGTAGATTTTGCAGAGGCATATGAAGCAGCTGAGAATCCATTTCTCAGAGACAGAATCCCATGGATAGATTACATCATCCAAAATGGACTGTTGTTCAGAGGGAATCAGTTATGCATTTTGAATTTCTCCATGAGGGAGAATCTGCTAAAAGAGAAGCACAGTGGTGGATTAGCAGGGCATTTTGGCCACGATAAGACATTTACCAAGCTGAGCGAAGCATACTTTTGGCCAGGGATGCGGTCGGAAGTCAAGAAGTTTGTTGACAGATGTAGAATTTGCCAGCATTCGAAGGGAAGGAAGCAGAATGCGGGATTCTATCAACCATTACCCATACCCGAGAGGCCGTGGGATGAAATCAGCATGGATTTTGTATTGGGATTGCCTAGAACGCAAAGAGGACATGATTCGATCTTTGTGGTGGTTGACAGGTTTTCTAAAATGACACATTTTATTCCATGCCAGAAGACCAGCGATGCGACTCGTATCACAAATTTGTTTTTCAAGGAGGTCATTCGACTTCATGGTTTACCCAGAAGCATAGTATCGGACAGGGATACAAAATTCATTGGACATTTCTGGAGGACACTCTGGAAGAAGATGGGGACTAACTTGATGTTTAGTTCTACCTATCATCCACAGACGGATGGGAAAATAGAGGTGGTAAATAGAAGTCTGGGAGATCTGTTAAGAAGCTTGGTGACAGAGCACCATAGCAGCTGGGACAATGTGCTGCCATAGGCAGAGTTTGCATACAATGACTCAGTGAACATGAGCACAGGAAAAGGTCCATTTGAGATTGTATATGGCAGGTATCCAAGAGGAGTATCTAAACTGAGGGATTCAGAGCAGATAATGACTAAGAGCGCAAGCGCTGAAGAATTCACAGAGGCGATGAAGGAACTTCACAGCAGGGTGAAGGAACGATTGCTTGAATCAAACCAGGAATATAAGCGTAGAGCGGATCAACATCGGAGATAACTTCAGTTCGAAGTTGGTGATCTAGTTCTGGCACATCTGAGGAAGGAAAGGTTCCCAAGGGGAACATATAATAAGTTGAAAATGAAGAAAATTGGGCCATGCAAAGTCCTAAAGAAATTGGGAGAAAACGCTTAAGAGATTGAGTTGCCATATGGCATCGGAATATCTCTGGCATTCAATGTATTAGACTTATATCCATATAAGGCTGAGAAAACAGGAGCTGGAAATGATGAAAAACCAGAAATCCAGTGGCAGAAGTGGATGCCGATTGCAGAAAAGCCACAGATGGAGCGTATACTTGACAAGAGAGTGAGGAAAAAGACCAGACGGAAGCAATACTTTGAGTATCTGGTGAAATGGAAAAACCATCCAGTGGAAGATGCCATCTAGGAAAGTGAAGCAAGATTCAAAGACATGGACAGACCATGTAGAAGCTCATGGACAGGAGCCCATGAAATCTTTCAAGCCAAGGAGTATGATGCAGGAGCATCGTAATTACCAAAGCGAGCGTGGAGCCAGCGCATGTGTTTTTTAACACATGACATATTTCTTGGAAAACTTCTTTTTGGAAATGAAGCGCAAAACCTTTAAGGAACCATTTATGAAGGAGCACCTTTTGCATATTGTATCAGACCTCAAGCCAAACGCTCTTGTCTAAAGTAGATAGGAGGCATTTAATCTACTTAATGCTGGTAGATAGGATTTAAGTCTAGATTTGATAGTTTAGAGATTCGAGAGGGAAAATGGATACAGACACCCTCATTGTACCATTGTAAAATAATGGAAGCATTCAGGAAAAGAGAAGAGCAAGAAGAGAATAGTGTATGAAGAACACCCATGTACAGGCATTTGAATTAATAGAAGAAAGTTTTGATTCAAACTCATGGCTAGTGTTGTTTCTCTGGGTATATTGTTTATGTGCTCATGAATTTTTTCTTCTCAATATGCATTTGCTTGGTATATGCTATGCATCTGAATTTATGTTTCAACCTGAAGTCTAAAGGGGAGATGGAATGACTTTCAATTGTTTCTCTATCTGAGCCAGGAGATTCCTGCAAGGTGTGCAGTTGAATTCATCCGCAAGGAGTGTGTCGATGAAGGCTCAGTAGTTTAACTTTTGTTCTCATTCACCCGGAAGTGGAAATAGGTTGTTGAATCCATGCAAAGAGTGTGCAAGCTGAAGAAGAAGTCTCAGTTATAAATCTGAGCAAAGGGAGATTGAAGACTGCTACTGCAGGAAGTGCGTAGAGTCAGAAAGATTCAACACTTGGGAAGTTGTTGAACATTGAGCACAGGGAGTGCACGCAAATTCCTCTGAAGGAATCAGAGTGGAAAATCTTAGGAGGTATAGTTCCTTTGTGGTATTACAAAGGAGAGCACCAGGTTCTTGCACCGTGAAAGGTTTCAGGTAAGAGTTGTAAGTGCGTGCTCAGAGATCTCTTTTTCCTAAGAGATTGTGGAAGTTGGAGAAAGTTCAGGAGGAACAAGCCCTGCAAAATTATCGAAAGGCTGCACAGAAGATTTTCATGCTAAGAAACCCTCAAGGAGGGAGAAATCGACGGTTAGGATTCGCTGAAGAAAGTCACAAAATCCTGTCAGCCGTCAGATCTTGAGAAGTTGTGCCGAGATTAAGCCCAGGGTTACAGAGGAGAAGTCTCGACCGAAGTCATCGAGATATCGGAGCATCGGGTTCTTCAAAGGGTAAGGATTGAAGGCTTGAAAGTCTTGAATCTCAAGAGAGGATCAGAGCCATTGATCTCAACAAGGACACGTGGTAGAAAATCTTGGAGAGTCGGGGTTCGACATTTCGGGGTTCCCGCATACAAGGGATTTGTTGCATTAGAAGTCGCAATTTTGTGATACCTAATAGAGCGACAAGGAAGCGGTATCATGGAGGAGAGAGTTCGCACGTGCATCGAGAATCGATGTATTGGGATTATCGGTGATGAGAAATTCACGACAGGAGAAGTCGCGAAATCCCGAAACGCGACGGTCCCATAGTCATAGCATTCCAGTGGAGGAAAGGTGTCATCCTTATCAGAGATCGAGGCTTGGAAGGGTCCGTGAACAAGTGTTACGGGAATCACGATATCCCAAAATGTGATTTCCCGATCACTACTGGAGTGTGGGCCATAGGAACCAGGGCATAGGACAGGTGTTGGGGGGTTGAGCCTTGCCGTGGGTCAATGCCAAGTAGCATCGATATATTGCGAACTCGGAGGTTCGTGAGTTGGAGCTGCAAGGAATTTCATTAAAAGAGGCGAGGACGCGAAGTTACGAAAGTGCGAAAGGAGGGTATTAGCATCTCGGCACATCAGGACTCGGGAGTTGGGGAACCGAGTGCTGGAGGTCGCAAGTAGCGAAGTCATGATAGAACCAAAGTCTCGATAAATTGGGATAAGGTCAGCGTTGACTGACAGGTCATCGTGAATCGGGGATTTGTAAGGCGAGTTGTCTACGACAATGCAAGTGGCGATTTCCCGACGGGAAAAATTCCCGATAGGAGCACTAAAAACATTCGGAGAATATTCATCGAGGTTCGGGGATTTGTAAGACCCAATCTTGTGGGTGTAGGACTCGCGATCACACGAGGCCCGATTTCCCGATAGGACAAAGGGAGATCATAAGGAGAGTTATGTGGGTGTAGTAAAGTCTTGGTAAGGGATTTGAAGAGTATTTCAGCTCTTCGGGCCAAGGAAGTGAAGGTCCTGAGGAAGAAAACGCGGCTTGGGTGGCACATTTGTGTCACAACGTTAATGTGATATAAATGTAATGTGTTTATTATTTCATGGCAGCGTTATTGTAATTTTTATTGTTATTGATAAACATATATGGTGGAATGTCCTTGAATTAAATACAATAAATTATTCTGAGTTAGTAAATGAGGGTTGTTGTTCGTTTAAATAATGTTGTACTTGGTTGGTAAACCTTCCATGTGCTTGGGTTGCTTGTGTCAGGCAGGATGTAGACACCTCTATGTTCCTCAGAAGAGTCGCCAGCCCTATGACCATAAATGGTTAAAATCGATGGGACCCTGGGCTTGAGCGTTTCTTATGTGTCTTGGAGGTCCTAACAATTGTAGGGTAGGACGGGCGGGTAGTCAGTCTTACTTATTGTCAATTGATTGTCGTTAAATGCATGCAGTTACTTGTTGTGTGTATTATGTCATCTTGTTGTGTTCATCATGGTTTGCATCTTGTTCATCATCGGGTGGCGACACAGAGTCAAATGTGTTTGTTTCCCTTATACATGCACGCACACACTTCTAAAAGAAAATAAAAATAAAAATTGCACTTGTTATATGAGGTTTGTTGTCGTAACGAGGAGGGCATTACATATGGTATCAGAGTGGGTTCGACCCACGACTTGGGATCGCTACAACTTTCGTTGACATGAATTGATTATACTATTGCTAATCGAGTTGATTGTGTGCGTGCAGGTAATTATGGTTAGAGGGCACTATGGAGGCAGATGACGAGGTGCTAGGGGAGGAGGCGCGATGCCCCTAGTAGCATCCATGCCGAAGGGGTCTAACCCCTAGGGAGACAAGCAAGTTCTCAGATAGGAGCAGATAGCAGTTGGCGATGTAGTCGGGATGATGACATCCTTTCATTCCATGTCTGAGGCACTAATCAGCCGTTTGGACAGAGATGAGGCCAGGGCACCGGCACCTGCTGAGGTTCCGTTGCGTGCACCGGCCGTTACTTGTAGCATTCACTGTGAACTCGAGAAGGTCAAATTTCTCGAGTTCTTTGGTGCCCTGGATGGCGCAGCCATCGAGGCATGGTTGGAGAACATGGCGATGTGCTTCACACTTCGTGATTATACCTCCAACATGAAGGTCCGCATGTCAGTCTTTCAACTGAAGGGGAGTACTCTTCTATGGTGGAAGGCGCTCCTACCGCAGTTGAACATGGTCATCAAAGACGTGTCATGGGAACTGTTCGAGGAACGGTTCCAAGAGAGGTACCTTTCAGAGGAATTCATTGAGCATCATCTCAATGAGTTCAACGCCTTACGACAGGGAGGTCGTACGGTGTCCAAGTATGAGGCACATTTTATGGAGTTTCTTTGGTATGCTCTGCATCTTAACACGGAGAAACTTAAGGTCAACAGGTTCGTGTTTGGCCTTAACGGCAGGTTGCATGCAAAGGTTAGAATTTTGATGCCTCAAACCTTGCATGATGTCATCCAGAAGGCCCTCATAGCAGAGGAGGAGCTTATTAGTGGGGGTCAGACTAGGACTCCAGTGAGACCAATAGGGCAGGTTTCATCTAGAACACAGTAGCACCAGACACCAATGAGACATATGCCGGGATATCGTGGCTTCCAGAGGGGATCCACTTTCACCACATCCTGACCACCGCCTCAGCAGCGGACGCCTTATCAGGGACTACAACATCAGTAGTAGTGTCGCTAGCAGCAGTAGTAGTTTAGGCCTGTTTAGCAGAACAGACCAGGGTTCGAGGCCGGTGGTCCATCATCTTCTACTTCAGGTACTAGGAATACTGGGCCGAAGAAGGGGTGTTGGATGTGTGGGGAGCCATACTACCAGTGCAACTATCCTGTGGAGAGGACCAGAGAGTCCGGATCAACCGGACCCACTACAGTGGGAGATATGGGCAAGGCCCCTTGGATTCATGTAGTGGTGAATAACCGCCAGGCAGAGCATCAATCGACTGTGCTTGAGACGATAGGTACTGTCGCTGACCAGACCCTTAGTATTTTGATAAATCCTGGTGCTATCGAGAGTTTCATTTCTAGTGCAGTGCTAAAAAGGATTAAGGTAAAGGTAGTCGAACAGAATGAGTTTAGCTTCGTGGAGATGGCCTCGGGGGCCAAACAAAAGATTGGAAGAAAGGTTACGTGTTGTGCCCTTAACCTCAGAGAATTTTTCATGAGGGCCAACTTGTATGTCACAATTTCAGGATCTTATGATGTCGTAATTGGTATGGATTGGTTGGAATCATATGAGGCGATGCTCAACTATAAGACGAAACGGTTGAGCTTGGTCAATGATGAGGGACAGAGATGTGTGATTGTAGGACGGAACCAGGGAGTTTCCCTGAGTTTCATCTCTTCCTTACAACTACGAAAGAGTATGCGTAAGGGGTGAAAGATTTATGAGATCCTTGCATTAAACGAGAAGAGAGTAGCAGAAGGTCTAGAACACCTTTCGGTGGTGAGAGAGTTTGCAGACGTATTTCTAGAGAAGTTACCTAGGATGACACTAGACAGAGAGTTGGAGTTTACTAGAGACCTAAAATCGAGGACTGAAATGATAGAAAGAACGCCTTATCGGATGTCCACCCCGGAGTTATAAGAGTTGAAAATGCAACTAAAGGAGTTGTTGGACCTAGGACTGATACATCTTAGTGTGTCACCATGGGGTGCACCTGTTATTTTCATTTCGAAGAAGGACGGATCGTGGAGGCTTTGCATTAACTACCGTCAACTGAACAAGGCTATGATCAAGAATCAGTATCCCTTGCCGAGAATTGATGATCTATTCGATCAAATGAAGGGTGTGATGATGTTCTCCAAGATCGATTTGTGATCAGGGTATCACCAGTTATGGATCAAGGAGGATGACGTCCCTAAGACCTTCTTTAAGATGAGGTTTGGACACTACAAGTTTACTGTTTTACCGTTTGGACTGACAAATGCCCCAGGGGTATTTATGAGTTTGATGAATAGGGTGTTCCGCGAGTACTTGGACAAGTTCATCCAAGTATTCATTAACGATATTTTGTTCTACTCTCGGACGATGGAGGAGCATGACGAACACTTGCGCTTGGTACTACAGTGTTTGCGAGAGCACAAATTGTATGGGAAGTTGTCCAAATTCTCTTTTTATCAATCAAGGATTCACTACTTAGGGCATGTCATCTCCGACGAAGGTATCGTCCTGGATCCAGCCAAGGTCGAGGCTATTATGGAATGGCGTGCACCGATGAATTTCACAGAAGTTCGTAGCTTTATGGGTTTAGCAGGATACTATCGATGGTTTGTCGAGGGATTTTCGAAGATAGCAAATCCGATCACAGAATTGCAAAAGAAAAACAAGAAGTTTGTTTGGACTGAGAAATGCGCAAAAGAATTTTGGAGGCTTAAGGAGTTGTTGACGACAACACCGATACTAAAGGTCCTTGACAAGGACACGTACTTCTTGGTATGCACAGACACATCCAAGGAAGGTTTAGGCGGTGTCTTGATGCAATACGGATGAGTGATTTCTTACATTTCAAGGAAACTGAGAAGGCATGAGGAGAACTACGCAACACATGATTTGGAGTTATTAGCCATCATATATTCCTTGAAGGTTTGGAGATAGTACCTTGTTGGACAAAAAATTGAATTAAAGACTGACCATTGTGGACTACAACACATTTTTATGCAAAGTGACCTGAATGCATGACAACGACGTTGGTCGCAATTGCTTAGCGAGTCTGACTTTGAGATTTCTTACATAAAAGGAACAGTGAATTGAGTGGAAGATGCTTTGAGTCAGAGACCACGCATCTTTTCGGTGTTACCTCTTCAAACGAATCTACATGAGAAGATTCTCACTTTACAGCGTGACGATAACTGGTACAAAGAGGTCGAGGGTTTTATTGGACAAAACACCATGATGGTACCATGATATGAGGGATTTTCATTTGATAGAGATGGGTTATTGAGGTTTAGAAGTCGGATTTACGTACCACCAAATGACAAGTTGAGGATGTTGATCTTGACCGAGGCTCATAGAGCAATTTACATGGCTCACCTGACAGTCACGAAGATGAGGGCAGACCTTAAACCCTTATTCTTCTGGAAGGGAATGAAGGCCAACATACTCAACTATGTGGCCAGATGTCTGGAGTGCCAGCAGGTAAATGCTGAACATAGACAGCCAAGAGGATTACTTCAACCAAATGCCATTGTAGAATCGAAATGGGAGGTTATTTCAATGGATTTTATTTTTGAATTGCCACTGACGACCAGGAGACATGACTCGATTTTTGTAGTAGTAGACACTCTAATGAAGAGTGATCACTTTATTCCTGTGCAGACGACGTATCAGGCACCTGACATAGCTATATTTTTCATCAGTGAGATTGTGAGGTTGCATGGCATGCCTAAGAGGATTATATCCGATCCAGGATCGGTGTTTACTGGATGATTTTGGACGAGTTTCCAAGATGCCTTGGGAACCCAACTTAACTTTAGTACTGCGTATCACCCAGAGACTAATGGACAGACCGAATGAATGAACCAAGCCTTGGAATACATGTTACGCATGTACGTGATGGACTAACAAAAGCATTGGGAGGAATTCTTGCCACTAGTAGAGTTCGCTTACAACAACAGTCACCAGAGCACCATTAAGATGGCGCCTTTCGAGTTTCTTTACGGGAGACCGTGTCGGATGCCCTTGAGTTGGGATCAGCTTGAGGATAGGGTCCTAGTGGGACCAGAAGTGATCCAAGAAATGGAAGAGAAAATGCAAACCATAAGATAAAGGATTAAAGAAGCACAGGATCGACAGAAGAGTTATGCCGATGCGCACTGAGTTGACCAAAGTTACGAGGTCGGCGATAGAGTCTTCTTGTGGGTTAAACTGCATAAGAGTTCGATCAAGTTTGGAAAGGGAGATAAAATCTCTCCTAGGTTCGTGGGACCTTTTGAGATTGTGGAGAGAAAGGGGCCCGTGGCCTATCGACTAGCCTTGCTTGATTCCTTGAGGCGTATGAACGATGTTTTTCATGTATCTATTTTGAGACATTATATTAGTGATCCTACACATGTGATTCACATGAGTTACTTGCAGGTATCGGATGAGGGAGTGCTCATGGCTTAGTCGGTCCACATCTTAGATAACCATGTTCGATAGTTACGATGTTGAATGGTAGATCAGGTCAAGTTCCAGTGGGACAATTATAGTCCGCACTCGGCGACCTGGGAGGACCCATATGATATGCGCCAACAATTTCCATTTTTGTTTGAGAGATAGACTTATGATACTGTGATACATTTATTTCGACACTTATACTATAAAACTTTGGGACGAAGTTTACACCATGAGGGGTTGTATGTAACATCCCGCTCTAGCGCATTGAGAAAACTTATTCTTTGAGGACACTTGCTCACAAGTGATCCAAAATATTATGATATTAAAACATTTGTCTTTGATTATGATGCATTATGGTAGATGACATGATGTTTTACTGCATTGACATAGACAGGTGCTATTGACTCGGTTTTACTAAGTGTGCAGGGTTTTGGACCTTGAGGATGCAGAGGCATCGACAGAACCCCTTGGACTCTGGATCGAGTCAGGGAGTGTGCTATTGGGGTTTGATGGTTTTATTGTGATTTTAGTACGTTTGATTAAATGATATGATGTGGACATGTTCTGACATGGTTGTTGATGATGCAGGTTGACGATAGCTTGTCGACCAGACTCACATATGGAGTAAAGGGGCCACACAAACGACAACCAGAGAGGTTGAGGGAGAGGTGTGAATAGCAACCCTGCCACAACATACTAGCACTCCTACCATGGCTTGAATTGTAGGTTAACGATTACCTAGTTTGAGAGGACCCACGATGCCATGAGGTCAGACGACAACAGTCGCTCACGATGATTCTAAGGGGTGTGCAATAAGGCGGGGGCCTTATTCCTTAGAATCCCTTAGTCTCCCACAAGTTCACCTGGTGGAGTGTTGACTCCAAGGGTTATCGATGTCCACCAATCAATCAAGAGGTGAGTGGCACCCTTGGAGCACGTGGTGCATCCTGAAGGGAACGTCGTGCAAAAGAAACACAAGAGGCGAGTGGCACCCTTGGAGCACGTGGTGCGTTCTGAAGGGCACGTCGCGCAAAAGAAACACTAGAGGCGAGTGGCACCCTTGGAGCACGTAGTGCATTTTGAAGGGCACGTCGCGTTGATGATATTAAAGGAACGAACCTAGATGGCCTAAGACTAATGTCTCATTAATAAATTAAAAAAATACAACTTCCCTAATTAAAATGTCGCCTAGTTCAGAATCTAAGTCTTAAGTCTAAAACTTCCCTAGGGGTAAAATTTTGTCTACCCTCAAGAAAAATACCTTATAAAAATAAAATAATAAATTTTAAACTAAAAACCACTTAAGTAATAGTTGCGGACTTCATAAATTTTTGGATAAAATGAAGAGAGTAAGAACTTAATTAAAATCTGTGGATATCAAAGGTAAAGAAGAAATAAATTATTTAACTTGTGAAAGTGTAAAAAAATATTAAATTAATAATAAAAGGAAAAGAGTAAATAGTGCACCTGTCATTTTGGCTATAATAAAAAGGGGAAAGAAGGGAATAATAAAAATTAGGAAACTAAGGAATGGAGGAAACATAATAAGGGAAAGAGGGTAACTTTTGGTAAAAAGCGAGGTCAACATAGTAAAGAATTTGCAATTAAGAACCTTCTAATTTGAACTAAATTAGCAACTTCATTTTAGAGAAAGTATTTAAACCTGTGAGGGAATCTGGGAACAGCTAGGAGTAAATTTAGGAGCAACTCTAGGTGGGTGAGGGAAATAAGACAATTTAATAAATTAAAGAAAATAGTTAATGGAGAAACGTGGGGGATGGATAACACTTGTGCGAAGGAGAATATTTAGAAGATTTTTATTAAAACTTAATTTAAATGTGATTTAGGGAAAGATGGAAGTTCTAAAAACTCTATAAAAGAAAGGGAAGAGAAGGAAGAGGGGGATCGGTTGTTAGCGTAACGTTACGCTGTTGGATTTGTGAATTGACTGATTACTTGTGGGGAGTTGGGATTTCCCAGCTTGGATAGGAGTGGTAGCTCGGCCTTGCGAGGTGAGCCGGGAGCTACACGTACCATCTGGATAGTGTGTGGCCCCTTTGTGGCTCGGGGGGCTAAGGGGGAAGCATAGTACCCCTAGCGTTGGCTGGGAGGTACCGGTGAGGTCTCGACGATCGACGAGCAGGAGCGGCATGGAGCTCAAGTACGGGATAGCGTCTTCGGGTTATTCGTCGTCGGTCACAGGTACGCAAGTGTGTTTGTTTGTTTAAGAATAAAATGAAATTTTTTTAAAGTTGTATATGAATCCTTATGATGATGATTGATGTGTTGAATTTTGGATCATTCTGTTTCCTTCTTGTTGTTTTTTGTGCCTAGACTCTTATAACCCTGCAATCCTTTCGATGAGTTATCCTTGGCTCTGCCATTCTCTTACTATTGGCTACAACTTCTTATTGGTGTTCTTTAGACGTTTATAAATTGCGGTGGGCATTTATATCTGACTGTGGGCATTTTGTTTTAATGTGGGCATTTATATATGACTGTGGGCGTTTTTATATATGACTATGGGCGTTTGTAATAAT